>CM070876.1:25862905-25982905 GCA_036365515.1 Torymus aiolomorphi
CTATGCATAATCTGAGGCAAAAGCCTTTGTTTATTCTTGGAATGAAAATTAACGAAAATTAACCAAATTTCGTTCCAAGAATAAACAAAGGTGTCATCGTTTTTTTGTTTCGAAACTTTGTAAAATAATGTACTTATTACAAGATTACGCAGGGCAACTGAATTAATGTAAGACGCAAATCGTTACTCTTTTATTTACATTAATGATTTTGACATGTTTCGGCGATAAAACAGGGTTAGTGATAAAGTAGGACTATTACACCCTCTTAAGTGGAAATTATCTGATAAAAAATTCACACCCGCCTTCCATTTTCCGCGACAAATTCAATACATTATATTAGGACGGAAAGAGAGCCGTCGTTGGCCTTTTTACGCCGTCCTTGCCAATCGCTTTGGGGCAGCGCGACCGCTCACACACACACACACACACACACACACACACACACACACACACACACACACACACACACACACACACACACACACACACACACACACACACACACACACACACACACACACACACACACACACACACACACACACACACACACACACAGAGAGAGAGAGAGAGAGAGAGAGCGCCTTCCCGCATCCAGGCCATCGTAGGTAATTACCTCGCGGCGTCGAGTCACGTACTGCTGCTCCTCTTTTCTTTCTAAACCCACCGTACTGAGAATTCGCCGACCATCGATGAAAAATGTCTCTCACTCACTCTCTTTCTCTTCTCTCTATTTTCTTCGCCAGGGAAAAAACAGCTTTTCGCTTCATCGCGATACGCGCCCCACCCTTATCTCCATCGCTCGCGGACGGAGAGTGGATATTTGGCGGCGGTCGTGTACAGTGACGATAGCCACCGCTGCTTCCGATGTCATCCTCTCCGGCGCGCACCTTCGAGAGGGAGGCAAGAATGCAGCTGGAAAATGGAGTTCCAAGCGCGAACGCGAAAACGGAGAGAACGGCGCATGGTCGAGTGGGTATCCATGTTTGGGTGTGTCCGTGTGTATTTGTGTATGTGTGTGTATCGCGCACAAAAGCGTCAAGTCCGGAGAGGAAGTAGACTCTGCTGTATAGTGGTGCTGCTGTATATAGGCGAGAGACGGGGAGAGAGAGAGACAATGCGAAAGGAAATGTGTCGGCGGAGGACTGAGAATAGAGACGAAGTAGTGTTTTCTTTGGATTTACGTGACACCCCGCCGGTAGTTCTTCCCTTCTGCCGCCCTCACTCACCACCCCGTACTTACTCGCGCGTCTCATCCTCAATATTACCAGGGGCAGATCGAAGTCGGGGAGTGGGAAGGGCTCCATTTCGCGGCGCGCCCTGGGAATGCCTGGCTGGCTAATACACACGTGTGTGTGTGTATATATATATACACACACACACACACACACGCGTGCGCGCTCGAAAGTCCCCCGAAGAAGCCCTATACGCGCACAATTTAAAGTGCAGCTGCGGCTGTGTGTATGTGTGTGTGTGTGTGTGTGTGTGTGTCTGAGTTCGCGCGCGCGACTCTTAAGCAGGGATGAATCTGGGGCCGACCTACCGCGACCTTCTCATTTGCCACAGAGAGAGGCAAACAGAGAGAGAGAGAGAGAGAGAGAGAGAGAGAGAGAAAGAGAGAGAGGTAGCTATGTATACTTGGCTCTTGTCTTTCTCTCTCTCTCCGGGCCAAGCTCGTTCCGTGCAGCTCTCCCGTCATCCGCTCACTCGGATCAAGCCCCGGCTGCATATAGTGCACTCGAGTTCGCACAGGGTCCAGTACGCCACTTCACCTACGCACATACTTTCGTCCTCGCGAATGGCCAGGACTCTATCTCTCTCTCTCTCTTCTCTCTCTCTCTCTCTCTCTCTCTCTCTCTCTCTCTCTTTCTCTCTCGCTCGCTCTCCCCTGCTCGTGTACTCTGTTCCTCTTTCAATCCCTTGCTCACCCTCTCTAGCGTGTCGTGGCACTTGCTCAAAGTCAAGGAAACTGATTCGATGTCGTCGAGTTTCTCTTTCATTTTCTCCTTCTCTCCCCCTGTCTCGCGTTCTCTCTCTCCCACTCTTCTCTCTCTTTCTCTCTCTGCCAACACTCTTTGTTTCATTTCAAACAATACGCTCTTTCATCTTATTGTATTTTCTGATTCCTAATAAAGCTACTACAGAGATTTTTTCGCCGTCGAGGAACTATTGCTCTTCCACCTTTAGATTCTTCATTTGGAACAGCTGTACGACTTTAATTCTATCGACACTATTGAGGACTTATATACCAATGAAAGAAGTTTAACCTAATCGTCATAAAATGTTAAATTCGATTTAATTAATGTTTGGACTGCAAGAATAAATAAAGAATTTATTTGTCATTATACTGTTTTTTATTTATTTACTCCTGCCATCAGCTTTATTTAATAAGTATACAGCTATTTATTATATAATACATCAAGGCAACATAATGATCTTATTGATTTTATAAAACCATTTTCACGATAAAGAATGGTCTTAACTTTAAAATGCCGTGTAAAAATATTAAACGGTTAATGTCGCAGCTTAGGTATTTTATACGACGAGTTTAATAACGTTTCATGAATTTGCATGGAATGTAAAGGACATATAATAACATAATATTTTTTTAATTAAAATCTTCATAAAGTTACAAGAACATAAGCTTTCATGTGCCATCATAACATAATAATTAGAAAATTTAAATTTTACGATGGTCACATTCATTTCTACGGAAGTACACTTAATCCAAAAGAATTAACTTCACGTCCCTTAAATTTAATGAATTTGAGAGTAAAACAGGAATACTTTACAGCGAGTGTAAAAGTAATTTATCTTTGAAGTTTTAAAATTACCATTTAAATTATGCGAATACATGATTTTGCAACATAACACTGACGACGCGTGGCGACCAATAAAATTTTTATATTATCTACGAATTACGTTGCGTTGTCTCGGGGTAAGAAAGAGAATAAGAAACTAGAAACTGGGATTTGGATCGATAGTACAACAGTTCTGGCTGCCGTAGCACTTTGGATCGATTTAGTATCGTCATAAAACGTGCGGAATATGCATGTTGCACGGCTTGGAAGCTTATTCCGTGCAGACGACGAGAACGACAACGGCCACGCCGGCGGTGCTGCCTCGCAGATTCGAAGGAAACTCGTAAATCTGAATAAAACTTGAAAAAAAAGAGAAGGAAAGCGGAGAGGAAAAAGTTTCAATAAACCCCGTAAAAACATATAAGGATCGAAATTTCGAGCCACGGTGAAATGAAAAAATTCTGCACGAATAAAAATACAGGACTCATTGGACTGATATAAAAGCAGTTTAATTCGCGGGCAAACAAGATATTCCGCGAAATGAAACTTTATTTCATTTGCAAGCAAGTTTAATGCTACTGCGAATAAAAACATTTGTAAATGAAATTTTGACGACGTCTCAGACATTTACTCAAAATATTACATGCTGAATTGTGTACATGCACGCGTCACGCTATTTTCTCGGCTAATTATTCGAAAACAATAAGCTTTCTGCAATCTCTGCGACGATTTCAATTTCAGCGTCGACCTTCCCATTCCCGCCTCGTACGTGACACAATCATCGCTCTCAAAGGTAACAATTATTCCGTGATATGTTAAAGAAAATACAAGTCGCCGCCGCGCGGCCCGCAATTAAAATCCTTGCTTCTTTTGCCCGAGGCGAGCTCTCTCACTTTTTCTCCACCTTCCCTTGCACATCCGTAAGACGAATTAACAGCGCGTTAGTTGGTACTAAAGTCAAAACAATAAACGAAAGTCCGCCGGTAATGAGGTAGATACTTACCCGCACTGCTTGGCTCAGCTGGAAATGTCGAATGGCAAATCAAGCCCATCTGGCCAGTCAGTTACCTGGAGATAGACATCAGCTCCTCTCTCTCTCTCTCTCTCTCTCTCTCTCTTCCCCTTTCGGCCTGTATATAAGATCACGGACTCGCTTTGCTCTCTCCGTTCTGCCTCCACTGCTTTGCGACGCAAATAGTTGTGCAAGAAAACATTCGTTTGACGAAGCGGCATTAGCGCAGCGCGAGTACAACCGGACGAAAGAGAGTGACGACGGAGATGGAGAGGAAGGAGTGTGAGAGAGAGAGAGGACGAAAGTAGTCTCGTCTTTTCTCTTCTTGCTCGCCATTACTTGCCAAGTAGATGTTAGAACAGCATCGGCCGACGAGTTGCAAGTCGTTATTGCAAACTGCTTGGGCTGCCGCTGGACGATTTGCAAAAAGCCGAGAGTTGAAGGATCGAAACGCATTTTTTACCGCTTCGGCTCTAATGATGCACTCTCTCCTCCTTTGCTTCCGCGAAAGAATTTCATTTTCACCTCGATATTGGCAGAACCTTTATGCGTTTTAACTGAGAAAGATAAATATTTACGATTGTTCTTTGCTCTGTAAGAGAATTCTTTTTATCCGGCTTTCGTGGAATAATATATTTTATATTAATACACGTTTGTGTGAATAATTAGTTCGAAAATATTTTTGAAATTAAAATTATTTGCATGAGGAAATTTTTGCGTTTTAAAAATTCAAATGAAAATATGATAAAGATTTAATTAAAAATTTATGTGAATATCTTTTCTGCAGCATTGTACAATACTTCGAGAGCAGCAGCAGCTGAGCAGTCGATAAATATCCTGAAAAGTTTGTAAAAGATAATTGTGAAAAAATATTACGGTAACATGTTTACAGGATGTAGGATTCATGATACATCGTACTGGTAGAATAAAACACGCCACACACACACACATGTGTGTGTGTGCGTGTCTATATATATTAATACAGCGTGTGCGCGTGCGGACAAATAAAGAGACAAAGTTTCGTTAGAAAATGAGTTTATTTCTCGGTACCATATATTCTATGTACAAAGTAACGGTACTGACGTTAACGATGGTTCAACGTGAGAGACAACTCAATAGTACAAAAGAAGAGACACACACGTATAATGTCATTAATAAACGTTCGCCGTGTACATTTCGACGTGAAAGGGAAGAAAAAAAAAAAAAGCTACACATTTCTTTTGTTTTTCTCCGGCGTTGATGTTAAGTCGAACAGCATTAAATGAGCTCGGATACAGTTGGACGGTATACATTGTTACGCGTTTATATAAGGGAGTAAAAGGATGATGAGGCTGGAATTTAAAAGGGGGAGGGAGGGGAGAGATGAGAGTCAGAGTAAAAGTTTTTAGGACCGGAGAATAAATGCGCACGTTAACATATAAGTATGTATACTTTCATATTAATAATAAATAAGCGATGCTGGTGCGCCGATATGAAGGTGCTCGGACGCCGGGTAAGCTCTGTACGTGACTGTAACCGTGATTAAAGTGGCTTCACTATAGGAGGAAAGGTGAGGGAGCGAGAGAGAGAGAGAGAGAGAGAGAGGATAGAGGAAAGAGCTGTAGACGGAAACGGGGGAGAAAAAAGAGAATATCAGGAAGCCGGAGTGAGCACGCTCGCGCACGATGTGAAAAAGCACATTCGTCGCGCGAGGAGGAAAAGGGTGGGCGGAGAGAAATGGGGGGGGGGGGCGGAAAAAACTAGAAGAGGTAAAATTATGCGCACGTTAGTCAGGGTACAGAGCAGACTCGAGCTTTTCGAGCAGCACAGCGGAGCAGGGGGCGAGCGCACCTCGGGCTCGAGGACAAGCGTCGTCTGCGCTCTCTGCGCGCGTAGACTGTCGCGCGTACGAGAGAGAAAGATGTGGGAGGGGGTTGGGAAGGAAGAAATAATAATAATAATAATAATAATAATGGTAATGCTAAAGGGAGCGAGCGGAGGGAAAAAAGCGTGGGCGCGGCATTAACCAACTTTAGCGCTTGTCTAGTCCAGGCGCAAGAGCGGGTTAATGAATTCCGTGACACGTGTGCATAGGGGCTTGTAGGTATATAGGAGGCTGAAAGAGAAATACAAAGGGAGGACGTGGGAGTAAGTATGAATGTTCGTCGCTACGTGAGTGCGCGAGCGATCGTCCTCGAGCCCAATTCTTATCTTCGTCTTCTCTTGTACGTATATTTCGTACTCGAGTATAATATATATAATTATGTATATGTATAATATAGGCTTTTTTTGTCCTTACTTATTATAACGATTAGCTTATCACGTATAATTGATTTTTTTGTTTTCATTATTTAAGAGTATAATTTGATCGTTACATAATATCGTATACACTTTTAATAATTAATGTTTACTGTTGTTGCTATGTTGTTCTTGTTGTTACTGTTGTGCTTGTTGTTCTTTTAACTCGTGTATTATTCTCAGTGATCGGAAGATACAAAAAAAAAGAAAAAGAAAAAGAAACATAGAAAAGACTGATGTGTGTATGTGTGTTACGTGTGTGTGTGTGTGTGTTGTATATTTGTGTGCGCGTGTGTGTCGCGTTCAGCGCAGTTTCCATTGAATGCAATCAAACTCGCGTCTCCCGCAGAGACTTCTGTATACGTCATTGCGGTCGCGGTGCGCAGAGAGTTCGATCGACTCGATGAAAAGTGCGTCTGTATCGCTACACTGACGATAAAGAGAGAACGAGCGAAGAAAAAAATCATATGAAGGCGCCGGCGTAAGCGAGATCCTTGCCTCTTTATATTATATATACTCTCTATCTCTCAGCTAAAAATCCATTGAGAGGGAGAGAGAGAAAGAGAGAGGATTCTCCGTCCATCTCGCGCGCGAGAACGACGGCACAAGTAATTATGTACGATGATTCATCGCGCCGCGTGGAGAATGTGTCGCCTGTGAAAAACTGGTCCCCCGTGCAGTGATACATAGATATATATATATACGCATATACAAAGTCGCTGGGTGTTTTTCGCGCGGCGGGAAACCAGATATAGGGAGGAGGCGGACGATTGAGAAGGGGTTGAAAGATCTCGCTTACGCGCTGACTGCGCGCGGTATGTATATATATAAATGTGTGTGCGCACGCGCGCACTTGACGCCGCCGCACTCGTTACACGTATACATGTATACTCTCGGGCTGTGAGTACAGTGGGCGCGCGGCGCACTTCGTCGGTTACGAAACTACTTTTGTCCGTACATAATTGCCGAACTTGCATAATTGGCTCTACCCTCTCACCACAAGCAGATTGGATATACTATCTCAGCTTAATTAGCAAATCTATAAACTTTACCGTAATATTAACAACAGTTAATTTGTAAAATTGCGTCGCTTCACGCGGCATGCACTTTTCTTCGTCGTTATTTTCCATAGCTAGAAGTATAGACATAGAGTCGCATGCATTAGGCACCATCGTTGAGAATCGCTGTTGTTGCTGTTGTTTTTTTTTTGCGTCATGCGTCTTTTCATACCGCATTATCTTTTTTTTTGACATATATATTCATATTTATATTTAGACTTTTTTCGCATTTTTGCGACGAGTCTTCGCCGCCGTGCGCTTGCACAATGAATGAATGAATTTCCGCAGTTCTTGTGATCCCTCGCAACAACACCGCCGAGTTAATTGCGTCCTATGGGTGCGATTTTTATTTTTTCTCTTTTTTTTTTGTTCTGTCGCAAATCTCACCCAGAGAGTGAGAGACCGAAACGAATTTACAAGAGACAGAGAAGGAGAGAGACAGAGCGAGCGAACAATTTGCCGGGCGAATAAGTGAATCAGGTTTTCCGCGCGGAACTGGTGTGTGTGTGTGTGCGCACGCGCGCGTTGATTTGCTCACGACCCAGGAATTCAATTTTTGTTTGCCTGGTGAAGCAATGAAATTCCAAATAGCCGTAAAATTATGACTAATCAGAGTCATCGCATCATGTTGCTTTCTCAAATTAAAATGTTTTTATGCGGGCTGGTTGTGCGGTGAATAAAAATGAGCAAAAAATGAGCGTGTAAGAGGTAGAGAAAGATTAAATCCGATGTTATCGGGCAAACTCGTCTTTCCGGAGAACCTGACAGTCCGGTCTTTTTGTCGAAAATTATTAAATAAGGTCGCGTACCGCGAACGCTCTTAGCTTTGATTATTCGCGTATGATCTATCAGTATTAACCAGCCGAGGTGTCAAAAAATATGAAAAAAAGAGAAAACAAACGTCGACTATCGTCATCGATTAAGAGCAATCCTCGATGCAGAGGGGTTGCACAGGCGGCTATCTCTCGAGCATCTGCACATCCCGGACGCTTGCTCTTGCTAAGCTTGGCACAGAGAAAGAGGGAGAGAGAGAGAGAGAGACGCCACAAGAGGCAATTAACCTTGCGCCCGGGCTCTATATGCAGCTTCACTCTCCCTCTCTCTGTCTCTCTCCATTCCGCATATATACCCGTGCGCGCGCGCGCAGCCGCACGACGTTTCCTCCCCTCCGGCGCCGTACCCGCTGATATCCTACTCTTGGAGCATCTGCATAATCACGCTCAATTCCCAATGCTAATTAGAATCCGTGCTACGTAGCAAACACGCGTCGACCTCCATCACCTCTCTGGCGTGCGCGAGCGCCGCTCGAGCTGGGCCACGCCTCGTCATTTCTCACCCTCCTGTCTCTCTCCTCACCTCTCACACGCCCGCTCCTTGCCTCGTTTGACCACCCCCCGAGAGCTTTCGACTAATGTCGGTGAGTCCGTTTTCTTTAGTTTAAAAGTACACGGTCCGCCGTTTCTTCTTCCCCGCGTCTTGCGGCGCCGTGTGTGTGTACGTGTGTGTGTTTACGAGCGCGTTCCTGAAAGTTTCAACGCGGCGGGAATAATTGGCGCGGCGGAAGGCTTCGTCGAATTTCGCGGGAATATCAGCTCGAGTTCAAAATGAAATTTCATCTCTTTATGGCTAGTTCTAATTTTACATTGAAATCAGAGCTGAAATGGAACGAGGCTGACTCTAAAATTGAACTCGTTTCCATGCGCGCCGCTTGAATAAAGAGGTAAGAATTTTAAAAGATTTGCAACTCTGCGACAATTTTGTTGAAAAAAAAAAAAAAAAATCTTACGTCTCGCTGAGAGCGATATTTGCATAAGCAAGCCATAAAATATGAAGCAGATTGCGAAGTATCCCGGAAAGCGGGGCTCCACTCTCGGATAATTTACCGAAAAAGGCGCCGGGTAACAAGTTGAATTTTAAAATCAGACTTATTTCACTTTAATTCTGGCTCTCCCCCCCAAACTGCTACTACTAATACTACTACTACTACTACTACGTCGCGCTGTGCATTCCTAGAATCTCTCAAGCGTTCTCTGACTAATTTGCATCTTTAAACGTTTCCTCGAATCGAATAATTAAAAGCGAAGCGACGAAGCCTTTTAACCGTCGCGTAATCATCGGCCGATAAAAAAGGCGCGTGCCTGTAAAATAAAAGGCGAGCTTAACCGTTTTCCCCGTCGGGAGACTTCTCTCCTCTCCTTGATTCGTGAGCGAACGTGTCGCATCTCTCGGGACTCGTGAGAATTATCTTTTCTCAGCGTTCCACAGACAGATGAAAGCAATGTAGAAGGGAAGGATCACAAGAATCACGTAAATCTCCGGTTTCGTCGCCGCGGGTTCTCGTGAATTTTCAATTAATATTCATTATTCGGCGCATACTTTTTGATAAATAGTCTAAACGGTTATTGTCAAAAAATAAAGTTTTATTGCAAAAGATTCATTTATTATTTTTATACATTTTTCGTCATACGCCGGCTTCGAAGACTCGCGAAAGAGCAACGAAAAACAAAAAAAAAAAAAAGAAAAAAACGTGAAAGGTAGAGAGAACAAGAGTGACGATGATCACCGGCCCCAGTGTGGGTGTGTGTATTATCTAACCCCGCGAGGGGGGCTCGCTGACTGGCATGCACCGTCGTTCACCCTTCGAATTCAGCTATTGTTTATCGTATAACGTATATCGTTTATATATATTTATAAGATATGTGTATCATTATGCGGTAATAAGACGGGCAGAGCACTGCCTTCGATCTCTGTCTGTCCTAGCCGCGTGAGAGATTCAGAGATATGAAACGCGCTACAGTCTGGAAGAATCTTTTTTTTTTTAAGGTTATACGCGACGTTACGAGCTTCGACAGGCTCTTATACGGGCCGCCAGATCGCGCTAGCGTAGGAGCGTTCAGTTTTCTGACGGTCATCGTTACTAAGCTGTGTATATCTGTGACGCGTGTTTTCGATGAGCTCTCGGAAAATCAGAAGCAAAGAGCTCGTTCGGAATGTCGAAAGTCTTTTTTTTTTTAACGAATATACATTGACGATGAAGAATTGACAATTTATCGTTGCTGAAAAACGCTGTAGTTTAATCACATATTGTACAGGCAGTATTGTGAAAGCCGATCTCGAGATGTTCAAAAAGAGCAATCTGCGTATCTTTATAATATCTTGCTATTATTGGTTAATAATAAATGTGGCTAAATTTATGATATTTTATAAAAAATACCTCTTTGAACGCGTCGAACAAGAGCTTTCCCATCGTCGTCCGAACTCTCTAGCACTTTCCAGCGTGAAAACTTGAGGTCGAAAAAAAAAATCGGCATTAGATCCTACGTTGGATTGGCGAATCAATGCTGGTTCTCTCGTGCGACGTTATACGAGAACCGGCACTGGTTCGATGCCCGGGCAGCACATATACAGGCGGCCACGTGAGCCTTTACAAAACGACAACTCACCTGGGAGCCGATATATAAAATCGAAAGCTAGTCCAGACTCCAGACAGCCGGAATCTCGACGAGGATTCGTCGATGCATGTAACCCGCGCGCGCGCGTGTGTGTGTGCATCCTCGATAGGAAAAATACCCGGATCTTTTTGACCTCGCAATAACGATCGCTCATATTTCGCGCTTCGTCGTGTACATTGCAATCGCGTGACGCCTTCGCGCCGTACATATTATCCTTCGCTTTTGTCAATCCTTCATCCTTGGCAATGATATCCGTGGCAATTATGGCGATAGACGCGTGCGTATAACTGTATCTCTCTCGGTGTATGTATATGTATGTATATATATATAAAGGGAGGTGGGGGCGGTAGGAGGAGGAGGGTGGGGTGGGTTGGGCGTATCGCTTACAAGCAGACGAGACTCAGAGACTCAAGACGAGATAGAGATTGATAGATAGCGGAGAGGGCGGCTGCGGCGGCGGCGGCGGCGGCTCCCCCACGGCGGCGTTATCCTGCGTGCTTACTGCGGGCTGCTGCTGCTGCTGAGTCGACGGGTCTCAGAAGCGGCGCGAGTAGCCCTGGGCGTCGTAGAGCTTGCAGAGGCTGTCGGCCCGGCCGCTGTGCATACCCGGCACCGAGACCGACACCGACAGGGCCTCCTGGTGCTTCAGGATCTGACGGCGGCGCTGCCAGGTGAAGGTCCACGCGGCGATGATGGCAATCTGAGCGACTAGGAACACGGTGCCGGCGACAATGGCCTCGCCCAGGTTTATGCACACGCCCATTAGGCCAGACGTGGCCGTCGACCCATCGTCCACCTCGGCGAATATGCCCTCGCGGCTCAGGGTGGAGTTGCCCGCGGGCAGGCCGCCCTTGGCCGGGTCGCGCTGCTCGAAGCCGAATTTGTCGGTGATCTGGATGGACTGGACGAGGAGGAGATCCTCGCGGAGCTGGGACGGGGAAGCTGAACGCCTGCGGCGTCTGCGACCGTAGGAGATGACCGAGCGAAGCTCGCCCGTCGTCTCCTCCTGGTCGCATTGCACTGGCTCGCAGCTTGGCATGCAGGGGGTGACGAGAGCGCGGAACTGGACGACCTCCGAGCTTGGGAATTTGAAGGCGTCGAAGTGTGACAGCAGAATCTGAAAAAATAATGAAGGATTTTGTTTATATTGTTGCTTAAGCTTTTATTGCATTATTTGATATGTACGGTTTGGACGTTACGGTTTTTGCTGATTGCTTTTTCGCAAATGAGTATTTTGAATTTTTGTTCCTAAGGGATGTGAAATGAATTGATACAGAAAGTATTTTACGGGAGAATAATTGCTTTCAATCCATATATCCGATTTAACGTAAAACGTCATTTTCAGCTTTTGCAGATGGTTTTTATATTTTTTAAATGTACGCATAAAAACAAAACTTTTATATATTTTTCTAGTAAATGCCAACAAATAGTATTTGAACCTGCCTATTGATATAATGGATTATTAGATTAAATTCATTTGTAGAATTTAGTATATGAGCAAATCCCAGAAACTTTTAAAATTTTATGTAACTCACAAATTTTAGATTTAAAAGGCTATAACTCAAGTTCTTTACGAAGCACATGACTGAACCAAAAAAGAAAATGTTCATTTTTCAATAGAGTAATAAAAAAACAGTTCAACTTAATGGTAGAGAAAGACTTTTTTACGAAAAATTACTAAAAGAGCGAAAAATGCCTCCATTTCGAATACTTTTATGTGTTTTTCGACGTAGAAAAAAAGTCACTTACTATCATTGTCAAATTTTTAGAACTTTTTCTTTATAACAAAAGCTTCAATTTAAGACCTGGTAGATCGATGTGCCATGAAAAGTAGCCCAGATATAAGAGCTTTATTTTCCAATATTCAAGAAGTAAAATGTTAAAATCTCTTATGTGTGGGCTATTTTTCATGGCACATCGACTTTTTTTTTTACATCGAAAAACACATAAAAATACTCGAAATGGACGCATTTTTCGCTCTTTTAGTAATTTTTCGTAAAAAAGGTCTTTCTCTACACTGAAAAAAAGGTATTGTAGCACCGGTATACAACAAATTACTGCAAGCATATCGTATAGGTGCTAGACCTATAAGCATTTCTTTAGCAACCCTTTCTTATATTGAAATTTCAGGTTACAATATTTTTTACAGTATTTAAGCTTTTAAACTATAAATATTGCACAATAAGTCGGACATTCATAAATATTTGTTATCTTTATTGTAGAAAAATTGAACTGAAATCTTCTTAAAGTTAATTAGTTATATTCTGATGAATTGTAAATTTGGTTAGTTAATTTAGGTTATAATGATACGAAAATTGACAGACATTTCGTATGGCTCTGAGACCTTTTCATTCGGGAACTGCTGCGATACGAATTGCTGCAGTGACCTTATCCCTTGCCCGAATTTTGTATGGCCGTGCCCCGATAATATTTTTTTGGAGTGTACCATTAAGTTGAACTTTTTTTTATTACTCTATTGAAAAATGAACATTTTCTTTTTTGGTTCAGTCATGTGCTTCGTAAAGAACTTGATTTATAACCTTTTAAATTTAAAATTTTTGAGTTACATAAAATTTTAAAAGTTTGTGTGATTTGCTCATATACGCGGTAGGATTAATGCTGTACATTTGGCTAATAGCAATAATAAACTACCTATAATATCGAAATGTCTGCGTTACATTAAACGTACAAATTAAAATAGAGAGGGTTGTTACTAATGTTTCCCATAACTCAAACATTTTAGATGATAGGGAAATGAACTACGCCGCGCGTGCACGCGCTTGATTGCATAATGCGAATAGTAATAGTGGATTAGCTAAATCTCATGCTTCCAATAAATACGATCAAAATTCGTGTGCTTCACCCTCGGATCATAATTTCACCACTAGTTTAAATTATTCTGAAACATTTAATAACCTTCTCCACGAGTATATAAACATTTAATTATGGATGCACGACAAAACAAGGACGAGAAGGCAACAGTCACAAACTGATACGCGAGCATTAAAAATACTACGCTCTCGCGTACACGCGACGGCCGCGTATATACACTCGGAAATAAAGTAGAGTGCATGCACGCGTACTCGAATTAACGTATATATACGCGGGCGATCGCTGGGGTCACATAACGCGCCCAGCGTGCACGCGCGTCCTTCTTTCGTAATTCGAATTTTGCAAATAATGGCGGTCATAGTGGGCCGCGCATTTCGCACGCGCCGTACCGCGATACCGAATACGAGGAGTGTACGCGCATGCCCCTATCTCTCTCGCTCTCGTGCTCCAATCCGAAACGACCGAACGCACGCACGCATTTGGAGCGAATAAATACCTGCGATTCGCGTTAATTCCGAAATTCCTGAAAATGCGAGAGCCGCCGATTGTAATCCGTTCGCGCGCGTATCTCACCACTCCGCGCCTATACTCGTATATTCATTCTTTTTTTTTTTTTTTTTTTTTTAATCCGATCGTATCTCGTCGTCGATAGGGCGCGCGTCGACGAGAAGAAAAAAAAAGCGTCGCGCGAATAATCAACAGCAACGACAACAGCAACAAAATCGCAAATAATCGGCCGGCAGTATAATCTGACTTTGCTGCGGCTAAGTGCGTGAAATAAGCCCATCGATTACAACACCTCGTATAATATATACCGCACGACGGCGGCGCCGAGTTCTCATCACCTCCTATAAATAGCCAGCAAACACGGGCGCTTCTATGCTCTCTTCCTCCCCCCTTACTCCCATATTTTCGCGGCACGCCTCGTTAATTCCCTCAAATCCGTACGCGAGCCGGCCGGCCGCGCGCGAATTTACGACCAAGTAAAGGAAGACTCTCTTTCCCTCTCGATACTCCGCGTGACCGCGGCGCGAGCGCCAGGAATCCGGGATAACGCACGGCGCAGAATGCGGATGCGCGCCGCCGACACGCTCGTGTGTGTTAGCGGACTCGTAGATACACTCTCTGGTGTACTGCAGAACACGCGAAAGAGAGCGAGTGGGGGGGAGGAACACGCATGGCGCTTCTTGCGCGAACTCCGGCGCGCTTCTTGCTCTTTATTAGTCAAGATCGTATAACAGCAATTATATGGAATTACGACGGGAAAACGTGAGAAGCGAAGAGCCTTTTTCTCGCTGCGCCGCGGCTCAAGCTTGCTTCTTCGGCCGCCCCCCTCACTCCGGTTTTTCCACCTATCCACGCGCGTGTGTGTGTGTATATGTGTAATATATATGCACTCGCGTATTAATAACAAATCGCGAAGACACTTGAGGGCGCGTGTAACCGCGCCTCTTTTTTTCCAGATAGATCGACGCGGCGTGATTACATTAAGCGTCGGTCAGAGTTACGTCGCGCTGCTTTATTTCTCAATTTAGTTGCCGCGCGTTCCGCGTATACATATACGAGCGACTGCTTTATATGTTCTCGGTGAGGCAGATTTTCGCGGCTCTAATTAAATTTACACACTGCGACAATAATTTTACTCGAGCGTACAGAGCGTAGCCGATCTTGCGAATAATAAAACCGCATGCGTCTTTGAAAAAAACCGGCTTACATAATCCCTAATTATCGCGTGAAACATTTAGATCTCAATAAGCAGCACGAGCGCGCGCACGTGCACGACCATTAATTTACTTTGCAAATAAGGATTCCCTCGTCGCTCGGCCGGCAAAAAGCAACTATTTAATTAGCCGTCTCGTGCACGCGCAGAGTCGCCGCGAGAATTCCCAGAAAAAGGTTTATTAGGCTCGAAGAGGAGCTCATATATTTTTGCCGAGTAAATATAAGTATCGTCCTCGAGAGCACGGGAGAGCAGAGACATACACACATACGTGTGCCGCGTGAAGAAGATGAAGCGGCGACGCTGTAAAACCATTGGCATGCCGGCACCGCGCGCGACTTTATTAAACCAACCGTCGTTCTCTCCGGGCGTATCCCGTATACAAGAAATAAACTCGAGAGCGAGAGACAGAGGGATAGTTTTCGCTCTCTTGGCTTTTCTCAGCGCGAGCGCAAAGAGCCTAGGCGTCATAAATGTAGCGAGACATCAGTCAAGTCGTAAGCTCTTATCTTTACGGCCGCTCGCTCGCGGTCCACTTGTATATAAGTTGGATTCCACTTTGAAGAGCGCATGGGCGTGCGGCTTATTTTCCCTCGGGCGCGTGTGCCCTCTCTCTCTCTCCGTGTGCTATGCGCTGCTCCTGCTCTCCGCCGGCGTTGCGCGACTTGAGAAATGCTTTCAATTTCATTCAAACCAGTCGCGCAGCGGCAGTGGCGGTGTCGGCCGCTTTACGTGACGAACATACGACTCGAGGACTTTCGGCAAATTTTCCGTGAGGCCGCAGAGCGAGCAGCGATGCTCTCTCTCTCTCACTAGAGCCGCTCATTTTTCTTCGACGTCGGTTAATAAAATCAACCCGAGGGGCTCAAGCGCCACCGCCGTTCCTCTTTTTCTTCCTCCCGCGGCGTGCCTGTGCGTGTGTGTGTACACGTGAGAGAGGCAGTGCAGAGGAAGGAGAGAGTTAGGTAGACCTCCGACCGCTACGTCGAATTTATGTTTCCTACACGCGCTTTACCTCCCCGCTCTCTTGTGGGGCAGATATTTCATCGAGAGCGACGATCGACAAGCGGCGCGGCGCGCGAGCGAGCGACTTCCTATTGGCCGCGCCCCGGCCGCCGACGCCTTTTATCACCCCGGCACGCGGACCGAGACAGCAGGAAAGAGAGCGAGAGAAACGCGCTAGAGAGGAGGGTGGGGACGATGCGACGTCTAAGTGCATTCTCCGAGGCGCGATTCTAAGGGCGTTTGTCTTTTAAATCGGGGAATTCGCGCGGATTTAGTGGCTCGTGCTGGGACATTACCGAACTGAATTTGTCGCGCGCTCGTGCGCTTTCCTCCACGGAGATGTTTTTCGCGATACGTCAAATACGTGTAGGCAATATATTTTAGCAGCGCCAGCCAACTGTAAGATCTGGAAATTCTGATAGCAATGTTCTCGTAAATATTGCTCGTGTTTCCCACTGCGCGCACGGCGCTTCCTAGTGCGCCTCTTCTTCCACGGCTATCTTTTTACACGTTAGTTGCATGCGCTCGTTTTTACTCCCTCCCCTTTTCTCTCTTCGCTCGATATTTTCTTCACCCGCACGACCGCGAGATAACGTTTTAATCCGATTGAGAGTTATTCGCTGGCTGGTTTATTCAATTTGGAAACTCGATTTTCGCTACTTGAATTACAGAAGGTTTTGTTCAATGGAGAGGTTTCATTATACCATTGGAAATATTTATGTTGTAAATTAAGAAGGAACTTCCAGCTTTCAGATCTAGAGATGCTGATAGTGGTCATATCATAAATATTATTTTTACCTCTCTTTGCTTCTTGAAGCACTGGAGGTACTTTTATTTCATTCCTACATACCGTTTAATAATTTTTCGCAGGAAAGAGTAATGTTTTAATTGCGTTAAGGAAATACCGAGAACGTTTACAGCAACTTAATTCGTGTTTGTAATTTGTTAATAACGCTGCCCTGGTGGAAATCCAAAACATTTTATAACTAATAACTGACCATTTATATTAGAAACTTGCTATAAAATGGGAATTTCTCTTGTCCAATTTCTGGCTCCCGATGAAACGCTTTTTCTCCTATTATTTAGCCAATTAATAGATTGAAAAATAGAATGAGTTTTTCGAAGACAAGTACAAGCTTGTTCTTGAGTATTTTAAAGGTATTAAAACCGATCAGTTTCTTTAGTCTGGAAATGGCTAGTAGAAGGCTTGCTGTTATGACAAGGAGTGAGAGAGGCATAATCAGATGAAGAAATAAAAGTTTTGCTGAATTATTCATAGAAGGAGTACAACAAATGATGTTTTAGTTAATGTTATATGTATTTATATTTTGGTAAGCCATCCAATGCACTTTAATGCTCTTTCATCAAAGATAAAATTAATAAGTAAATCGAATACGAATATTTTGTTGTTACGTCAATCTAAGAAATAGGCAAATAATGGTCGAAAAATCGTTTCATCATAGCGATTAATTAGTCAGTTTTACTAGCTATATTTTAAATTCTTAACCATTTCATATAAATGAATTTCTACCAGGATGTTGCAGCTTAATATTTCGAATAATGATTATACGTCACATTTAAAATCCAAACGAGAGAGAGTATTTATTTAAAAAGTTTTTCACTCGGAGAGTTATTTGAAAAATTATTTATTACATGTTATTCCGTCCTTTGATTCAGTTCTATGCCATTTTATTTACTTTTATCTCTCTAAAAATAAAGGATGCTAGCAGAATAATACGAGACTCAATGCACGTCCCGGTATGATACGTGCAGTTGTAATAGACTAACAGAAAGCGCCTATTGGGCTTTGCGCACAGTATTCCGCCCGACTATCATCCAGCTGGCTCCGGATTGTATAAACCCTTTAAAGTGAATACGCATAGCCCCTGCGAACGCTATAACGAGCCTTAATTTCAGAATTTCGCGAGCGCTATCAATGAAATGTCGTTTAGAAACGAGAGTTTTGGTGAAGCTATTTCAGAAATCTATTCCAGTTCTATTAATGTTTGAAATATTTTAATTAAAATGGAAGGATTATATATAATTATTCAATGCAAAGACCTATAATGCTCATTTAATAACCTCGAACATTTTCATTAACCGCCTTTCATGTCCGCACCGCCTGGTTCATCGATTCCTTAATACTTTTTAAAATAATTAAGGAAGCTCTCTCTCTCCTTCTCGCGCTCACTCCCTCATTCCCTGTACTTGTCCATAGAGAGTAAGAGCGAAAGAGGAAAGAAGAGAGTGAGAGAGAGAGAGCTCCGGTGAGAAAAAAATCCTAGTGAGCAAGAAAGCACAAAAGAGATGGAAAAAGTTAGCTCGCCCGCGCACTCGCCAGGGCGATAGCGGCGTACTTTCGAGGCATCAACACCTCGCAGTTTTATCAATTCCCAGTCGTAAATAAGTTTTAATTACGTTCATTAACTTTTTTTAAAGGCGTGCGCGTGCTCTGGTGCTTTCTGCGCGCCAGCTAGCGCGATAGACCACGCTATTTGTATTAACAATTTATCTCCGCGGCGATACGTATAATTATGCCGTGCCACGCGTGAGGTGTTAATTATACCCACCGCTTGTTAAACGTCGCGCGGGAAGCGCGCGGAAAGGAATAGCCGAGAGATGGTCGCGCGGGGGTATATCATCGGCCCGGAAGGGGATCGACTCTCATGCGCCTATACGGTATTAGTGTTAATGAAACGATATTATGTGTGTGTATGCGTGTGTGTGCGTGCGTGCGTGCGTGCGTGCGCGTGTGTGTGTGTGTGTGTGTGTGTGTACCGTTGCCGCATATCACCCTGCGTGCGCACTGGCCCTCAAGACATTTTATCTGCCGCAGCGGGCATGGGAGAGAGAGAGAGAGAGATACCGGAGGAGGTAGAAGAATGGACCGAAGACCTCTTTTCCTGTTCTATCTTTCTTTCTCTCTCCTTCTCTCGAATTGTAATTTTCTAAAGCCGCGCTGGATTCTTCTCGTTAAAGTGTCAGCCCGGAAGGAAGAGGCGCTCGAGAGGGAGCCTACACGACTCCCACAGCACGATCTATCTCTCTTTCTTTTTCTTTCTTCCTTCCTCTGCTCCTGCTATCTCTTTCTCGGGGCCGAGTCGCCGAAAAATTTCGTAATGAAAATGAATGTTTGTCCGAGGCGAAACTTATTTTAAATTCATCGCTTTCCTAGTCTCTCTCGCTCTCTCTCTCTCTCTCTCTCTCTCTCTCTCTCTCTCTCTCTCTCTCTCTCTCTCTCTCGCTTCTCCCGAGTTTAATCAACCTTAATAGGCAAGTGCCTGCACTTCACGACTGTATAACTCCTCGATGCACTCGCGCGTCATTGGTATACTTTTCGGCGACTGTTTGCTCGTCCAATAAAGCCATGCTCATTGTGCACTTAACGACATTCCCTCTGCAGAGAAACAAAATCGCGTGTACGCTATACCTATATATACTTCCTATGATAAATCTCTCTAGGCAGCAAAAGAAGAAAGCAAGAGATGGGAAGGAAGACCGTGTCGACAGGAGGA
This sequence comes from Torymus aiolomorphi, assembly GCA_036365515.1. Classification (NCBI taxonomy): domain Eukaryota; kingdom Metazoa; phylum Arthropoda; class Insecta; order Hymenoptera; family Torymidae; genus Torymus; species Torymus aiolomorphi. The sequence goes on from CM070876.1 coordinate 25,882,578, forward strand.
TTTTCTCGCTCTTTTCTCGCGCTTTCGCGTGTGCTCTAATCTACCGACAGCGCTGCTGTTGAGGTTCCCGTTGATCCGCCAAGCAGCGAGGAGGGGGGAAAAAAGCCTTGGCTGGCCCGTTTGGTAATGGCGACCGATTTGCGATAACTATTGATGACCCGATAATGCACAAACGAGCGGATTAAGGAGCTTGTAAAATCCTGTTGTGGGTCGCGACAATTTATACATACACATCATCCTCCTCCTTACTCAAGTCTATCTTTTTTACGATCGAATCTTCCTACTCTCCCTCCCTGAACCTAATTGCTCGTATAAAAACCTGCATCTCCTGCTCCTGTAACAACGCCAAATCACGAGACACATGCACCGGTCGAATCGTTTTTCTCGCGCTCTAATGATGCGGAGGCGCTCTCCCGTTCCCGCGGAGCGTTTCATTATTCATGCGCGCGGTGCCGCTAGGCGCGCTCCCATGCGTTACATCCTTGTTAAAATTAATAAGCTCGGCAAATCTGTCATCGACAAGTCTCCCTCGCCAAGTGGGCCGAGATACGCGCGCGCGGATTCCATACCCGAAAATGAAATATGTTACGCCTGCGTATACAATTCGCGTACGCGAGAGCGGCTTGTCACTCACTCGCTCGGGTGGTACGTATATGTACGTACGAAACCTGCAACGCGTCATCCTTCGTCATCGCGCGGATGAGGAGACTGGATAGGCGCCGACGTCGTCGAATCGACCTGTTACGAGGAGTAAATTGGCCGCCCCCACCCAACTCCCCCCAGAGCCCCGCCCCCACTGCGCCGCGTCGTAAAATCCGCCGACGTGATTGATTAGCATGAGACGGCCGATCGTTAACTCCAGCATTTTTCCTACGGCTACCAATACAACGGCTAATTTTATACTTGAGCGAGTGTGTCGCTCCCTGCGCGCTTGCGTATACCCGTGCATCGTCATCGAAGGCACTCTATGCGCCGCGCCTCCGGGCGTCTCTCTCTCTCTCTCTCTCTCTCTCTCTCTCTCTTCTCCTTATCGTCATTACAATTCGCACTTGGCGCTATTAATCACGCGCGAAGCCCGATGCGCAACCGCTTGCATTTACAAACTCATTATTTTTTGCCGGTAAAAATTACCCCACCGCGCCTCGTATATATTGTATTTTTGCCGTTTGGTACAAACAGTGTACATAGAAGATGCATATACCATATAGACGCACGTGCGCGTAATTACGCGCGGACGCGGCAATTATTGTAATGCAATCGCACGCAACGTAATTTGCCCCTAAGCCTCCGCCCCCCACCCCCCACTCTCGCGTATAATTTATCATTATTACAGCTTGGAAAACTGTGTAACTCCGCTGAAAATACTTTCATTTACTTTGTAAATACAAAATTAGCGCTCTTTTGAAATACGCGGCATTATCGGCCGTAAATTAGCGATGACGTGGATATGATCGCGTTTGCGCGTAACATCATAACCAGAAAAGCGATGACAGCTAATTATCGCGCGAGTGAATAATGGGCGTGTGTATCGGTGAGCGCGGGAAAGAGCACATAGGAGAGAAAAAGGAGAGGCCCACTTACCTTGCCGGAAGTGGAGGACTTGTAGAGCGGTCCCATGATGACGTGATCGGTGGGGCATCCCCTCGAGTCGATGAGGACGATCTCGCTGGAGTCGACGCCGTCCATGGCGACGAGCTCCCGCACGAAGATCTCGTAGGGACTGTTGGGATCCAGAATCTCGAATTTGAGAGCCAGGGGGTCGCCGACCTCGGCCGAGGGAATGGCGTCGCTGCCGCTGCGGTCAGTGATCTTCATGGCCACGTTGGGCGAGTCGACGACGACCTCCTCGGTGAGCACGGGATTGATCTCACCGTGGACGCCGAGGTCAACCTCGTTCGACACGGTCTTGTTGGTGAGGTCGTACTGGCAGGTGACGGCCAGCCCGAGATCCGAGCTCGTCACTATCGTGTCGTGGTGCTGGATGACGACGTCGTTGAGGTAGCGGCCCAGGCCCTGCTGCTTGACGTTGCACTCGAGGTCGTCGTACGCCATGCGCAGCTCGAACTCGAGGGCACTCTTTATATCCTGCACGCACGAGTTGGGCGAGCCCTTCGCGTAGACCTTGCCGTTGAAGAGCTTGCTCGTCTGGATGCGCGCCACCATGTCGCCGGCCAGACAATCGATGGATACGTTGTAGCACGAGCTCAGCTCGTACGTCGAGGCCTCCGGCACGTCGAGATAAGGTTCCTGTCATAGAAAGGACAAACGAAGAGAATTCTCAGTGGTATTCATCGATATTACTTTCTGGATTTATAATGGATATAGTTCATATTTTTAATGTTTGAGGCCTGGCAGTGAATGTTATTTAAATAAACAAAGTTTCAGCAAATTATTTCTTTAATGCGTTTACAATTTAACCAAAATGTACAGACTAGCCTCAGTGCTGAGGTAGTTTCTCATCCCGAAAAAGTGTTATTGAGAATGGTCAAATCTGTTTAACTATTATTTTTTCGAGCGAAAATTTGATTTGCAAGTGCATCCGCATTCATTAACGTTTTGCCTATAAATATAAATATTTTTATTACTGTTCAAAAGCTCAAATATAATTCTCTATATTTATCCTCATCTTTGAATAATATTTGACACGTTAAATGTAAGTCCTACCATATTAAAGCTTTTAGATATTTTTTCATTTACTTTGCACCATTCGAACAACAAAAACAGAGAATATTTTCCTCCCGAAGAAAAAAATACGAACGGAAAAGTCTGATCCCCAAATAAAAACTGTTTTCAGCGGAAGCCACGCGGTTCCTTTTACGAGCGTTAACCATTGAAAATTGAAAACTTTAACGATGTCAGCCCTACACAGCACATTAAAATATCTATATGCCTCGTCCCACCACTCTGCTATTTCGGCAAACTCTCAACTTGGTTCAATGCACTCTCTCAATCCTCCTCCAATGTTTCAATGGGTTTGTAGCGCGCATAAAAACGATATTTCCTTTTTGTTTTTGCGGCCGTTTCTCCCAAGTGCTAAAACGCGAGCACGCGGGTGCGCGCTCGTGTGTACATATCCCGTTCCGGGGTGATGCAGAAAAGGTGTGAGGCGAAAATTCAATTTCGCATAGAGCCGAAATACGCTATCCGCCGGTGCAAGCAAATGCACTCACTCATTCGCCGGTACAAGCACGGATCGCGCGTCAGCGCTCAGAAGCGAGGGGCTTTCCGACTTTTTTTTTCGGAAATAAAGCCAAACTGTTATTTTTTTCGCTCTAAGTCATTTTTAGAGGCCTCGTGCGTAACTTTTTTGCCCTGATTTCCGTCGTTTTACATAAAAAAAAAAAAACTTCAGGTTCTTCAAAAATCGATCATTTTATTAATTACCGCGAACGCTGTATTTATTTATTAACTAGTAACAAGCCCTCGAAGATACCGTTTTTGACAAAAGAACACGCCACTTTCGAGACTCTTAACCAAGCAACTCGACAAGTCGAAACTAACAAACTACATTTCCGAAAAAAACCATCGAATAGCCTCTACCCTACCTGAATATCAGACAGCGTTGCTCTGGAGTGATGACTGAGTCTGCAGACCATGTCTCCGGTATCACCGTAGTCGTACGAGTGGCATCTGAAGGGCGAGTTAAGACAGAGTTCGCGGCACTCCTCAGCCGTCGCCACATCCTGGTACACCGAGTCGACCGTCTTGAGAATGCGGCCGGTGATCTTCTTGAACTCGCACAGCTTCACCGGCTCGTCGACGCAATGATTCTCAAGGTAGTCGACGCCTTTGGCGACCTCCAGTGCTCCGCTGCCCGCTACAGTAAGCCGGTCCATGTCCGACAGCTCGCAGGCCTTCGTCGCGTTCACGTAGTTGGCGGATCTGTAACGAGAGGAGAAGAGAGAGGGATGTGGTTAGATTTTATGGTTTTAGTGGCGCGCTGATTCCTGACATTAGGCTCCGGGATCGAGCGAGCGCTGCTATCAGGGCTGGGGGGGGGGGGGGGGCTATAGTAACGAGCATTGCTCTGACTAAAATGCCGATAATTGTTTCGCCGGCCATTTCAATCTCTGCGCGCGAGCGATAAGTGTCCGTTTCATCACCAGCGAGACGATATCGACGCGGCCTCGAACCGCCCCGTGAACTTTCATTCTTCGAGAACAGCGAAGTCATTATCGTCTTGTACAATACTTAACCCACCCATACATGCACACACATAAACACAAATGCATATACTCGCACATACACATTGGTGGATAATGCCTCGCAAGGGCAATCTAATTCGAGGATGACCGCAAGTCGTGCGCACCACATAACCTATATATATAGTCCTCCTTCTTGTTCTTCTTCGTCGGTACTTGGCGTATGCAAATGCGAGCGTTATTCGTACTAGTAGCGATCGACACAAACGTCGGATCTCGCGTGCTAGTGGTGGCAAAGCGAGCTAGTCTTGCGCGCTCCTCGCGTGCTCCTTCCAGCTGTGCGCTGGCATAGCGATGGAAAAAAATCGACGCGGCGCGTATCCGCGCCTGATCGCACTTTTAACGAAGACGAGTGTGCTATACTATACCCGTGAGTTTCCGGGGTCCGTCGCGCTCGAGTGTACAAAAAGCGACTTGGCCCGGATGATTATTATACGATTTCGCATGTGGTGTTTATTTTCAAATCAGAGCTACTGTCGTTAAAGCTTTCAGATAAATAAAAAACGTTAGCGAATATTCGAACGAGTTCTCTCTCAAATTTCGAGTTAATTCGGAAGATACTCGATTGTTCTTTTTCAAAAACTTCGCGTATACCCGCTCTTCTCCGGCTCCCGATGGCACGGACCAGTCAGCCAGCCGTATAGTGTGCCGCGAGAGAGCGAGAAACGGATTAGCCTCGGATTTAGCTAAGCCGCCTCCCGCAGTCCGGGGGCTTATCGAGAGATATTCCTCTCTCGGCACCGTGCACTTGGGCTAAATAGGCCAACATCCTTCATATTTCCGCGACTTGCCTCTCGTGCACTACGCGCGTACTGCTTTTAGACGTCGTTGAGTTTGAGAGAGAGAGAGAGAGAGAGAGAGAGAGAGAGAGAGAGAGAGAGAGAGAGAGAGGACTGTACGTCATCCTTTTACGTGTGCTCTATTAATCTCGCGATTTAGTGTTCTCCTCTTGCCCCCCCCCCCCCTCTTCGTATAATTTTTGCTATGTATATATATATAGGTACGAACTATAGTAACAATCGAGTGGCTAGATCTTATGACGCGCGACTGATGTCGGTGTAAGCGCATGAAATTCGACGGAGACGTTTTTTTATAATCGCGTCGCCGCCCTCTCTTTCCGCTCGAGCTATCGCGAAAAGATGAGGATTGATTAGGATTTGATTGAGACTTGTGATAATCCTTGGGCCATTGTGCGCAGACGGCGGGTGTGCCTCGAGCCGAGCTTGGCGCCCCGCGGCGGGAGCTCTTATCGACGCGTCTTATAGCCGTCGGCGTAACTCCCCGCTTTGCGCGCGCGTTGCTAAGCACGAAATTAATCAGAAAACAATCGAAATGCTAATTGGCTGCGGTAACTCGAGAGATGTGTTATTACAGCTTGCGCTAATGGAAAGATCAAACGCGCGCACGAAAGGCCATAAGCGCACCGCACGCGAGGCGGTTTGCGTTTCGTTGTACGTGCGCGCGCGCGCGCGCGCACCCGTGAATGAATTCACGCGATGGCTTTGCTCGCAGCCGCGAACACGCGAAATATAAATAACAAATCGTACAGATTGTGAGCATGTTGTGGGCTACGATATACGTATATGTATGTATAACTGTGTTTTAAGTGCGGAATAGTCCGTGCGCGTACGTAAATTACGCTTTCGTGTTTTCAATTTCCAGAACAAGCCCATGACGTACTAAGCATTCGATTAAGGATCTATAAAGGATCTATATTAAGAATATTTTGTGCTAAGTAGGTTAAGTGTTGATGTCAGCAACAATTGCTTAACTTATATTATTTTTTTTAAATACTATAAGGGAATTAGTCGAGCGCGAACGTCTACCCCCAACCCTCACCGAGGTATTTTTTTGCGCTTCGAAATTTTGGAGCACACCCGCGCTCTACCGGAGACGGACCTCCTAGCCTAGACGCCGTGCCAGGTTCTCCCTCGGAGAAGATCTCGCCTGACTCCCGCTGGTATTTGGCATATGGAGTCCCCCGCTCCGTCGCTCATGGCGGACTAAGTCTGCCCAGGGTATCCGAACGCTTTTCGAAGTCAACGGGGAAAGGGCGAGGAACTCTGAACACGAGAATCTCGCACGCATTTTAATTGCGTGAAAACCTCACCGGACACTTTCATTTTACTTATTATCGCTAATTCCGCTCAATTCTCCGATTTTATGTATGAGTCATTCTCAGGATTTTCTGCAAAAAAGAGAGTCCAAAAAAAATTAAAAAAAATTTTCGAATAGTCGAAAACGGTCTTGTGACACAGTTTTAGAAAAAAATCCATTTTTCTTATGGAAATTTAAAATGGGGAAAAATGGACGAAAAGTAGTCACTGATGATGAGCCAATCGTAAGCTTTTAAATCTGTCAACAAACATTCCACAAAAAAGCGATTAAAGTAAAAGAAAAGAGCTTTAATTTAAGCTAAAGATCGTTAAAATCGGTCGGTTCTGTGCAAAGTTACGTGCATTTGAAAATCGCGAAAAATGACCAAAAATGATTGAATTACGTGGATTCGGGAAAATTCACATCTTTGCGCAGAACCGACCGTTTTTAACGATCTTTAGCTTAAATTAAAGCTTTTTTTCATCTACTTTAATCGCTTTTATGTAGAATATTTGTTAGCACATTTAAAAGCTTACTATTAGCTCATCATCAGTGACTACTTTTCGTCCATTTTTCCCCATTTTAAATTTCCATAAGAAAAATGGATTTTTTTCTAAAACTGTATCACAAGACCGTTTTCGACTGTTCGAAAATTTTCTCGAATACTATATGACTTACAGAACGAGAAAAAACTTATAACAGAATGTGCCTCAAATTTTTTTTTTATTTTTTTTTACTTTCTTTTTTGCAGAAAATCATGAGAATTACTCGTATATATTTTTTCGTATTTTGTTTTGCTCTACCGTACCATGAAATATTTATTTTAACTTTGATTCGTTTGTACGTATCATTTCTATATTACCTTTACCTAACCTATTTTCCTCTCATGCTCTTCAACGCTGAGCTTACATCAGTGTTCGAATTGTATTCTTTTAGGATACGCTTTTTTGAAGCTCGATTTGAAGTTTGTAGAACCACAGAGCTGGAATATTTCAATATTTTTATGATTTGTATACATTTTTTTCCATTCATGCTTTAATAGAAATTTTTAATTAAATCTTGTAAAAAAATTCAATTTATACATGCTTTATCAGAGGGAATCATACGGTTTCTCTTGGTATATAAAAATCTGCGTTATACCATACTATTTCCATTCTAATATTAGGTTGCACCAGTATCCCACCCCCGTAACGTAACTCGAGCAAAGTCATAAAAAAATCATAATAGAAGCGCGAAGAGCGAACGAGGCGAGAGGCGCGAAAACAGGAAAAAAATAACGGCCATAGCAGCATAGCAGCAGCGCAGGAGCTTCCGAGAGTTGGCCTTCCACTTTGTGCTTCGCGGAGTGCGCTCATTATTCTCCGCTATGCGCGGTGCCAAAGTCTAACGCCGCCCAGGTGTACCGTCTATATCTCTCATCGTGGCGCAAAACGACGGGAGAGGGGGCGAAAAAAGGCGCAAATTTATTCCGCGTCGCTCCATCGATTTGTGATTATATTGCCTTGAGACCTGAATAATATTCATGAGCGGGGCTCGCCGTCGTTATGATTTCAATATTCTCGTTTTCGCGCGACGGCCGTGCAGTCGAAAAATCACCCGCAGCTCGACGGGGGAAAAGAGGAAAGGAGACAGAGAGCGAGAGGGAGAGAGTGAGTTTTATTCGCGATCCCGCGATAAACTGGATTGCCTATAATCGAATGCCTCGACCGAGTTTTCTACCCGCTCTTTATATGGCCTCGGCGGTTCTTGAAAGGCTCTTATATAAGCTGCTCGTATTAGCCATCTTATTTTTCATCTTTAAATTGGACCTAGCTTTATTATTCTTTTTTTTCTCTCTTATTTTGCGCTCCTTCTTGATGTCTGCTAGTGAAGTTTTCGATTAGCCGTCGTATATACACATATATATACATATATATAAGTCGTCGGGAGAAGTTTTCCAGTGGAAATTATATCAACTCGTGTGCGTGTCGCTTTTGAATAATGCAAACATTTACGGTTACATTTACGACTGGGAATGAAATATTGGTTTTCAATGATACGCGAATTAAAGCGTTCGGAGGGTTGAGAAGAACAAAGCTGGTGAATGGGCTAAGAATAAGCAAATGATAGTGCTTTCTTTGTAACTATTTTATATTCTTCGAGGAATATGACCGTAAAAAGAATATAAAAGAGAGATGGATGAGAAAGAAAACAAGAGGCAGCAGCGACGGCGGCAGCGGACTTGTGCTGTATAAAGATGAAACCATCCACGATTCTCCTCCATCGAATCTCTCTCTCTCTCTCTCTCTCTCTCTCTCTCTCTCTCTCTCTCTCTAACTCACTCGCTCGCTCACTCACTTTTTCCAGACAAAAGATATTCCGATCCAAGTTAGAGTAAACCTCGGGGGAAATTTTAACCCGCGAGTCAAATGTTAAATGCGAAGTTAACTTTCGCCGGGCGAGATGTTCAATGGCTTGGGCGCGTTTTTCTTTTGCTTCCGTAGCGCAAGCCATTTCCAGCAAATGACGGGACAAAAAGACGCAGCAGCCGCAGCTATCGCGGCCGTGGCGAATCTTGCCGGAGAAATGGCGGGGGGGGGGGGGAGAAAGAAAGTCGGAGGGTTGGTTGGAAGCAGTGCAAAAGAATTACAAGTGGTTCGTCCTGCTGCATCTCGATGAATCTTAAATTATTCCTCGGCTCTACTCAAGAAACGTCGCGTTCGCCTTTCAGTAAAAGCCGGAAGCGCACGCGGCATGCAACTTATTTACCAAATGGAATTACAATGAAGCTCCAGTTTTTTATCTTCCTCTCTACGAGCTATTCAATTATCAACGAAGGGGGCAGGAGGTTGCTTTTCCCGTCGGTTTATTAATGTCATATACTATGTTTCGAACCGAATATCAAATGCTGTGTCCGTTTTTTAAAACTGTAAACGAATCAGTCGATACACAAATTTTCAACTGCAATGTGTACACTGGTTTAATAGAGGAGCAAACAACAATCGAACGGAAACTGGATAAGTCGAAGGCACGCGTGAGTAAATATACATTTTTAGAGCACAGTATTTTTTTACACATCCAGATCATCCTCCCTTTTATTTTTCCGAAGCGTCACCGATTCTATTTCAAAACACAACGGTTTCGGTAAAAAATCACGCTATTTTCAAAAAGTTCGGAAGCACGGTCGCTCTTTTTCCACTTTTTTAATAAGCAAACAAACGTCCTCACGACTATTCTCGCCTATACTTGAAAGCCAATACGTGAAACACTATAATAGAATCGAGTAAATGGCATCTCCAAAAGCAAAACATTCTTCTTGGCATCGCAGGCTGCACAAAGCGGCGCCACCGCGTGAAAAATGAAGCTCTGGTAGAATAAAAATGCAGGGAATAGTAATTACCGGAGAGGATGGGAGAGAAAAAGCTTGGGAACGCGCAAGAAAACGCGGCCCCGCGTAATCAGTTCACGCAGCGGAGCAAAACCCTCGCGCTGAGAAATGCACTCTCCTATGCCGCAGCCACCACCCGCCGCCTACTTCGATAGGTAACGTCGACTCTCCGCCGCGGTAATCCATAATTTAAATAACAAAAAAGGAAGAGTGAGAGAATACATTTTCAGCGAGAGCGAGAGGGAGGGAGACCTCTGAACTCTATTACACGGCCAGCCACTCAGGCTCGCTCTTCATTAATCACTGACACTGGACGCGCGTATCAACCTACATCCGCCCGCGCGAAAGAAGCTTCGCCCGTCGGTTTTGGAGATACGCTCGCGATCCTTTCTCTCTCTCTCACTCTCTCTACCTCCACCGTTGTCGGTATCCATCTCATTTCCCTTCCCCCTTTTTCTCCGCGCACACCGCACGGCTCCATGTCTTTTACTCCGCAGCGGTTGCTCGCGGCGCTCCTGCCCGCCACACGCTATTACTCGAAGATGTACGTCGTCCTCGTCGTCGACTCGTATATATATACGCAATCCCGTGATGCATTGCGCGTTCAGCCGCGATACGCCCCTCTCGCCACGAGATTCTCTCCCATCGGCCTTTCGCTCGCTCGCTCGCTCTCTCCCGCGTACACTCGACAAATGGGCACAATTACGTACACGTGCCGATACATAACCCGTGCGGCAGACTGTGTTCTCCACCCTCTCTCTCCCATCATGTGCGTGTTTTCTCTCTCGCTCCTCTCTCTCCTCTCTCTTTCCCTCTTTCTCTCCTGCATCGCAACCCCATTCGCTGCTGAGCTTTCGGCCGCGCGGCGTGTTGCGCCAGCTTTCATGCATCCCTTGCGCGTTTTTCTTCCCTCTGGAAAAATACGCGGGCAATACTCGCCGACAGTAATTTTAACCTGCTGCGGGAAGGGGTGAGACGGAAAAACGCAATGGTTGAAGGATGAAATGAAAGAGCGGCGCGCGTGGGTGGGAGAACGGGAAAGGCAAATATAAAACGCTCGGGAAAAAAAGAGAAAGGAACGACCCTTGGCGCATTCGACATCCTCCAATTTGTCCCTGGGGCGAGCGCGCGCGCGTGCTTTTTTTACGACAGAGAAAGAAAAAGAGACGAGAGCGAGCACGCGTTATTGGCGAATTTGATCTCTGCATGTTGTCTTTTGCGCTCAACGTGCATTCATTTTGTCAGCGATGTTACAGCGCTGCAGCAGCCTCTGCCGCTTTTTCGCATCCTCGGTCTCGGCGCTTTTTCCGCCTTTATCCCAGCCCCCCCGTCCGTTTCCATTCTTTCTCTTTCTGCGTTCGTTACGCTTAGCCGACGAATTAATTTCGTCGGACTGCAATCGAGCATGCATTATGGCGCGGGACATTTTTTGTGCCCTCTCTCCTGGAGGTATAAACACGCGAAATTGCATTGTTCGTACGGTCGTGGGTAAAAATCGCGTTTGCGAATTTCCCGACAGTTGGGTGAAGCGAAAATTCGTCAAAGATTCGTTTCGTACGTTTTTTTTTCATTTACAGGTACGACTTTTTTTCATTTACAGGTTCAGATCGACCTGTCAAGTCTGAAATATGGTTTTTCTATTAGAATCGACGTGTCTTCAGAACTGCAATTCAATTAACCAAATATAGAAAATGACGGCTAACGGGAATAATGAAAACGTCGCCGCACGAAATCTGGTGAATCGCGCCTCCGAGTAAATTCATGACGCAGCTGTATTCAAAATTCACGCCACTACGGCGTTAGCCTTATTTCCCGAGGTCGCACGTGTATACAGGGATGAAGCGAGCGCGCGCGATGTAATTACGATAACGTTAATGTAGGGGTAGTCCGGATGCGTCTCGGCAGCTTCTGCGGCGGGGGAGTGCAGTGATAGAGGCTGTGTGCGCGAGATGAAGACCGTTGCGCGCGAGTAACAGGTGCCTCTCTATCTAAGTTCGCCGCGTTTTCTCACGGGAGATTCGGAGGTAATTAGAAATTCACTCTCGCGGGAAAACCCCAACGTTTGACGCTGAAGGTTGAGATAGACCAAAGTGTAATCGAGCACGAGAAAAGTGAATGAATTCATGCGCGATGTGCGGTGCGATGACTGCAATTATATATATGGATACGAGATTGGCTCGCTCTCCCCGGGGTGGCAATTTATACACGCGGCCTTCCAATCAGTTTAATATTAATACCGGTCATACATTAGCGGGCGCAATTAGTGTTTCGGGATCAGTTTTTCTTCGCGCGTGAGCATATAAATTAATTACGCCACGCGGGCTGGCCGCGTTTCGATTTAATAGTCCGATCGATGGTCATTTGCATTCACATCTATATATACGTGCGTCTCGCTCCCTTTGTCGCGCGAAAATGTTACGAGAGAGAGAAAGAGAGATAGTACGTGTAACGGCCGTCCGGAGTGGTCAGCAAACGGCAATGATGATAAATCTAGCATCGCGATTTCTGGAATCTTAATCGGTGGCACACATGCGCACGCGCGCGCGCCAGACCAAGATACAAGCACGCGTGGCGCCGGGCCGCTAATTAATAAGTATATATATTGGCGCGCGCTAATGAATTGTACCTATCGCGCAGGGGGTAAGGGGATGGGGGGGAGACATAACGCGGGCCTTATTGCGAATTAATTACTTATATCGCCGTATTTGCATATATGCAAATTAGCAGCCGGTCGTGCGCGCACATGCCTCAAGCGGGCGGGGACCGCCTACTCTGCTATTTCTGTGCGTTTACCGTATATACGTGTATATCTATATATACATATACACATACACAGACGGAGGAGCGACAAAGCAACTAAATAGGAGAGAGAGAGAGAGAGAGAGAGAGAGAGAGAGATCAGGAGATAGGGGCGAGATGCACATACGCGCGCGCCGAGAGATTGTCCCCGCGGGAATCATGCGCGAACATTGTCGCTCGATATAAATTCAGTCGCGTTTGTCGAGTGCGCGCGAGCGCTCTTAAAGGATATCACGCGTGATAACTTCACTTGCCTACCTGCCTGCCCGCCTGCCGGGGACGACAACTCGCGAGCACGATAAATCCGCGCGGCCAATCGCTTGTATGAAGATAATTAAAATTAGCTGCCACTGAGCGCGAGCTCCGGTGGGAAGAGATACGCGAAAACAAAACGGCGACGCGCGGGCGCGACTATATATGAACGAACGTGAGAAATCGCGGTCCTTTATTTTGCAGGCTATACGTATAAAGCGAGTTCGCAGTAGGTCTAACTCGTTCTGCCGGCCGGCTAATCTGCAGCGCGAGAAGAAGGTGGCTGATTTAAACAGCTGCTCTCGCCGCTCGATTACATATCCGCACGGCGCCTAGCTTGAGAGATTAGAGTAAAGCGCGATACGTTTTCTTCCTTCTCTCTCTTTCTCTCTTGGTCGCGGATAAGTAGCAGCAGCGGCAGCAGCCTATCGACGGCAGAAAAAAGGCCGCGAGTAATCGGCGTTTTCAGTGATTTATTGGTGTTTAATCGTCGCCGATGAAATTCCAAGCTCGCGCGCGGTAGCGATATATTCACCGGGATGGAAAAATGTACGAGGGGAAAAAAAATTGATAAGATACTCGACAGGACTGCGGCAAACTAAACCTCGTGCAAGCGAGCGCGGTATCCGCGTTCGAGATGCACTTCAACGCTCGAGAGGGAGAAAATAGAAGCGCAACTGAATGAGAGAGAGGGAGAGACTTTGCGAGGAGTATAAGCCATCTAGCGACGCACGCAGAACAGTGTACAGCGATACCCTCCTGGCTCTTTAAGCTGCTTCCCCTTATCGTCTTATTCGATTTTTTTTTTCTCTCGTCGTCGTCCTCTGCGGCAAGCGCTGTTGTCGTCGTCGGTGTCGCGCAGGCGAATTATGTAAATCGAGACGAAAGAGGGGGGAGGACGAAGTTGCTATCGCGCACGCACGCACGGCACTGTCGGGCTATTATGCATGTGGCGCTCCTACCGCGACGACAAGGGGTTGGTTATATATACCGGGAGTGCGGGCTCGGGACACGCGAGCGAATATAACCTCGGCAAGTAGGGATCATTTTTCCCCAGCGTTGTAACGAACGCATGCGGCGACAATTACACACATCGATAGGTTGTTATATATATAACGCAAGTAAATAGTACACGAGATGAACACTCTCGAAAAGCGATAAAGCGCTATACCCGCGCAAACGTTCCATCATACGGCGGAAGTATATATAATGAAGAGGGGAAAAAAATCATAATGTGCTTTGAGGGTGGCTCGCGACGTTTTCTCATCGAGAATCCGCGGCTTTCTGCAAATCCTGCGGCTAGATTTCGCCGCAAGAAAAGAGTGAGAACGCGAAGCCAAGACGCGACATCGCGTCGGACGCGTGCGCGCACGGCTACCGCGCGCCAACGAGCGAGTCGCGCGTGCATGAACACAGCATGGGGGCTTAAGGAGATGAGTCTCCGCGATTATGGGGCTGCCAGTAATACATAGCCACCCGCTTATCCTCTGTCTCTCTCTCTCTCCCTCTCTCTACTCTACGCCGCAGAGCTATTCATACTGTATACGGATATATCTATGTGTGTGCAGGCGCGCGCGCATGCTCGCGTTGTCGTCGTCGTCTTGGGTCGAGGGGGAGTCGGATATTGGCTCTCTCTCGCACGAGCGCGGGAGCTGAGAGGCTCGTCGTGTGTCTGGGAAGGCACGCCGCGGGTTAGATTGATGGGCGCGAGTTTATTTGTATCGTAAATGCCAATGTACGGGGTGATGCGAGCGCGCGCACGCGCGTGCTGTATTTATTTGGCTGTCGGAATTTATCCGCGAGGATATATTGTGTGCGCGGGAATTTATATGCGCAGCAACGACGACGACGACGACGGCGACGACGACGATCCTTACCCAAATGTACTCTTTCATACGCTGTTTGTGTGTGTGTGTTTGTGTGTGTGTGTGTGTGTGTGTGCGTGTGTGTGTGTGCCGCTGTGAGAGCGTCCCGCGTTTTTCTGGTTTATCCTTTTGGCTATTCGTTTATTTTCCGTTTCGCTCGCAGAGAGGACTCGCATTATTTAACGTCGAGAGATTAAGGCGCTTGCCTCCTTTTTGTCCACTGTATGCGCGAGTACGCTAAAAAGAGGAGAAGCAGCTGAGAGGAGGGTACACACGCGGAATACACTTGCAGCAGCATGGACGATATATTATTCGCTCGAGTTGATTGAGGAAATTGAAAGTGGAGTGTCGCCCCGGAATAATCACCTGCGCTGTGAGGTTAAGGCGAACGTTTGGCATATAGGCCGGCGAGGAGTGCTAAATCGAGCCTGTCGAGAGAAACTTGAAAGGGATAAAAATGCGTAGGAGAGTGAGGGAAAGGCGGGAGATGTTTCTCATGCAGAGGCAATCGGAGATTATATCGGGAGCTCGAACAATGTCGTGTGTGTCGTCGCGACGAATGAAAATCGCTGAAGTTGGAGTTGAGGAAGAAGCAACTGGTGGCTATATAACTGTTTCGTAGCTTTTCATTCGCCGAGTTTTTTTATACCGTCACCTTCCTTTGTCGAACGTCTGCTAAAGCAGTTACTAATTGGGCTACGAAGGCAGACGCGCCGACGTATTCTACAACCATCGCTCATCGGCAAAATGCTGACGCATACAAGCATCCGAACTTGGGGAAAACATATAATATTCTGAAACACAAACGACGCGCCCGAAAAAAGTCTTGCCATTTTTCTTATACGTCACTTTTATCATTGTTTTGCCACCACTTGCTAGCTGATATTCGCGCTCTTCGTTAGCTAATTTCAGAAAGGCCTTGCAGGGCCAGGGCTCAATATAAAACGAAAAACGTGCTTGTCCGTGGAATATCGACGCCGAGGGGCAATAGCCGGTAAGCGGACAGAGAGAGAGAGAGAGAGAGAGAGAGAGAGAGAGAGAGAGAGAGAGAGAGAGAGAGAGAGAGCGAGCGAGCGAGAGAGAGAGAGAGAGCGAGCGAGCGAGATAGAGAGAAAGAGAGAGCTCGTCGTTACGGAAAATAGATCCTCGGAGCCAACATCCGAAGCGAATCGCCGTTCGATCGCTCGCTCCGTTCGACGCGCACGCGTGTTCGCGGGGAATTTAATTAACGCTTCTCCCGGCGTTTTTACCCCTCTAAAAGAGAGAAAGAGAAAAAAGCGAACGGGGGGGGGGGGGAGTGAAGGTGAGCTCTTGCCCGCCACGGTCTACGGTTAAACTTTCGCTATCCATTCTTACTGGCGCAAGCTCGATCTATATATGTGTTTAGGCCGGAAGTTGTACCAGCAGCAGTTGTTGTACTGTCATAGCCGTCGTCGCCGCTCTCGTCGTCCCAAACGTGTCGTGTCGTCCTCATTGTCGCTCACTCGCTAGCTAAGTTCACTCCGTTCATTGGCTCGTCCGTTGTCAACCGGGCGACAGGTACAAACTCGGTGGTCCGCCTACGAAGCTACGCTTTCTTCTCTAACGATTTCCTCTCTCTCTCTCTCTCTCTCTCTCTCTCTCTCTCTCTCTCTCTCTCTCTCTCTCTCTCTCTCTCTCTCTCTCTCTCTCTCTATTTCTGTCGCGTATACACTTCTCGCGTGATTAATGACTCGCGGTCGGGATGACGACTTAATCCCTCCGGACGTACACCCAGCACTACTACTCGTCATCATTTACAATTTTTCTCTCCTCTTTGTCCTGTTGTCCGCGGTTACACCGCTGTTCCTCGCTCTTTTATCTATTTGTCTTTTTGTCACCTCTAGGTCTTTCCCTCTCTCGCTCTCTCTCACTCTCTCTCTCTCTCTCTCTTAGGTTCTTTACGGACGGGGCAAGACGTCGACATATACACCGGAGAGTGGTATAGACGCGCCGGACACTATAACGGCACGAAAAGAATTCTCTACTTGGCGCTTGTTACCTGCCACGCGCTCGTACTGACACTCATGTGAATCTTTGATCTCAATAAAAATGCAAATGAACGGAAGGAGATTGCAAGAGAGGTAGTACTGGACACATTGTTCATTGTTATAAACTAGAGTTCAATTTCAACATCTTTCTAATATTTAGCTAAAATAACTGAGACTACATTTCAATGAAACTAATGAAATGGCAATGTAATATAAAAATTTCTATATTTCATTTCTGTAAAAGAGAAATATCAAACGCGATATAGAGCAACTTTTATGTAACTCTTTCAACTTCAAAAAATAACTCGGTCAGCCGTGCGGATATCGAAATTGCAGTTACCTCGATATGACCGCCGTTACTTTGGCTGCATTTTGTATCGCGCGCAAGTACAAACCGCTAATATTTCTTTCTCTCTCCCTCCATTTTTATTTTATTTATACGAGTTAATTTTGTGGAAATAAACTCATCCATCTCTCTCTCTGTTTCTCTGGGATGTTGTGCGTGTGGAAGAGACGGCTGCAGGTATATATACATATATATATATACATTGCGCGTCGAAAGTCGTGTATGCGTAATATAGGCGCTGGATAATTAAAGCCATCCAAGAGTGCGCGAGCGAACGGAGTAGTTCGCCGCTGCAGTCGAAGCAATCTTGACACGAACTCCCGAAGACTTATGGGCTGTTAAAACGAAACCGCTATTCGAAACAAGCCGCGAAAAGAGAAACTCTCTCTCCCTCTCTCTCTGCTCTCTGCACTTTGTGTGTGCGCGCGCGTACCGACTGATTTAAAGCCGCGAGTATTGTCTTTGGTGAACATTTACGCGGAAATCCCTCGCGAAAGAGAGAGAGAGAGAGAGAGAGAAAGAGAGAGAGAGAGAGAGAGAAAGAGAGAGAGAGAAACTGAGTCGATCGTTTCTCTCCCTATCGTGGCCGCACGTCGTACAGCAAATGAAGAGGTATATTCCGGCGGCGCGCGAAATCTTGTTTTTCGTCGGTGGCTTATGCAGATAAGAACGCAGGCCGCAGATCCCCGCCGGCTGTTTAGTCAAACGAACCTCGAGCGGTCAATTTACATTTTGGTAACAGGTTGGCAGCGGCGGTCGTGTCAATGCGAGCCTATAAACGGGCGTCGTTTGGAGACTGAAAAAGCTGCCCACGCGCGTTAGGACGGGAAACGAGATAAGTCAGATGTTATTTAAGAGGTCGTTGGGTTATTCTGTATGTGGGGGAGGGAGGGGAGGGGGGAGAGAAAAAGAAGAGCGAAAAATGGGCTACTCAGAAATTGAAAGCTGACGACACCATTAGGGCTGAGGCTTCAGATATACGTATAATGAAGTGTTAAAACTCGTGAAAGGATATCGTTGTCGTGTTTTAACCGATTCGAGAATCACGTTTGATAAAAGAGATGGAGAATCTCACACTCGAACGTTCGTATTATACACACTGTACACTGAGAAAAGGATTTGTTTACTGTTAACATGGTATTGTAATTGTTAGCATGCGTATGTTTAAATATGACCAAATATAAGCATTGTAACAGTTATAATGCCATGTTAACAGTTAAGTTACCATGTTCTCATAAACAATTTCAATACGTTACCTGAGAACATTGATATTGTAATAGTTACATTATTTATCTTTTTACTCCAACGTTTCGGACATTTTTATTGTTTATCCTGATGAGGGACATAAACAATAAAAATATCCAAGACGTTGGAGTAAAAAACTAAATGGAGTTTTTATTTCGAACCTTTTTGTTATATAACAACATCATCTTGGTAGAAAATTGGCTATTAGATTCAAAAACTACAATTTACAAGAACTTCTACCATCAGCTACTTTCAAATCTGAATATGTCTATTAGTTAATATAGATATTATAACTATTACAATATCACATTTTATTCTTAAACATGTCAAATAGATAAAAATATGTTAACAGTAACAATATTCTTCTCTCAGTGTACGTATGGCGATAAAACGTGCGTGTCAGCGTGCAGACGAAAATAATGGCTCCCGGTGAAATTGTTTAAACAGGCAACTTCCGCGATCAGATTTTCGAAAAACCCGATAAGAAAGCGATATCTTCCGGCGCGGTCTGTATAGAAGAAAGTCCTGCTCGACGTCCGTATCTTCGAAATAAATAGCTTTCGGTTTCTTGTGCAGCGCAGAGAGCAGCGGCTGCGAGTCGCGCTCACGCGGCGCGCGCGCCTCCTTTTTTCCGCCATACCTTAAAACGCAATAAATAACAGCGAGAGAAATCGATAAGAAGAGGAACGGATCGATTCTTCCTGAGAATAGAGGCGCGCAATGAGGAAAGACCTTGCTCGCGAGGAGTCCGCAGCAAAAGGCGCGCGAGTGCAAGTCAATACTTTCTCAACCGCTCCCATCTATCTTTATTTTTTATCTTTTTCCCCCTGCCACGTCTCTCTCTCTCTCTCTCTTTCTCTCCTTCTCCTTCTTTCTCTCTATCTCTCTCGTTCCCGGCTTGGTTCGTTCACCGGCGATTACACGTTTACAGGCGCGCGCTGCAGCAGCGCTCACGAAATTGTCCGGTAATCTGGGGCATTTTAAAATTACCACAGTTCCCGCGCGCACAGTCTAGAGGAAGAAAGATATCGGTGTATGTGTCTGTATGGGTGTGTGTGTGTGTGTGTGTGTGTGTGTGTGTGTGTGTGTGTGTGTGTGTGTGTGTGTGTGTGTGTGTGTGTGTGTGTGTGTGTGTGTGTGTGCATGTGTGTGTATAGATGTAGCCAGCCGTCTATAGTCTAGCGAAAGAGCGTGGCGAAACAAAGAAGATTACGCAGGGTATCGGTCCACCGTGGACGATCGCCGACGATGTGCCGAGAGGCCTGTTTTCTTCTCGCGAACGCTCGATCTTTACGTGCCGAGAGGGAGAGGAAAAGAAAGAGTTAGAGAGAGAGAGGAGCCCCTGAAAAAACGAGATGAGCCAGCTAAGGCCATTACGGTTAGCGAGGATGAAAAGCAGTGGTCAACATCGATGGTGAATGTAATCATTTATTATTATATTATTATCAAGTTGTAGAAAAATATTATTTTTAAATTATTTATTTTTAAAGCTAGCGCATATATATTATATAGTTCACTATTTATCTGCGTGGATGAAATTCAATAGTCCCGCAGCTTTAAAGCTGAAAATATATATACAAAATAATCTAGCCGGAACCATAACACGCGTCAGCCTGCACGAGTGCGGAAGCCACCCTATCTCCCCCTCTCTCTCCCTCTCTTCCTCTCCCCTTTTCCCGCAAAACAAAAACTTTTCATTATTTGACATTTCGTAGTCGCCGAGTGTTTTTAGTCAACAGATAAAATATCTATTTTCCCCCGCGAATACGGCGCTCCTCTTGTCTCTCTGAAAATACTTAGAGTGGGGGTGAGGGGGGCTGGAAGAGGAAGAGAGCGAACTCGTATTATCTTGCAGGCGTGCTCAATAACCACCCGCGCGCGCCAAATCGCTGGGGCTCTATACAGATATATATACACACGCGCGTGCGAGAGAGCGACACAGCCAGGGCGTTTCCAGAATTTTCCCTTCCTGCAGAGGGAGAGAGACAGAGAGGCGACGGCAGTTGGAGTCAATATGTGAAAGCTCGGCCGGGCGAGATAGGACAAAATGTCGTAGAGAAAGGGAGGATGGCAGAGAGGAGCTACAAATATATATATATATAGGTACAACGTATAGAGAGACAGTAGGGACGACGTGCGGATTCCCACCGGGAGTCGCGCGCGCGCACAGGGCTCACGGCTGGCCAGGAGGGGGAGGGAAAACGCAAACCGCCTATATACGGACTCGTGGGTGTTCGCGCGCGCTCGCGTTCGCCTATATAACGTGTGCGGGCTCTGGTCGTTGCGCGCGCCTGGCTAATGCTCGTTATCTCGACGTGTCGACTATCTAATGGGCCGCCGCCCCGTAATGGCTGGCCAGCGATATATTGTCCATTTCTTGAAATGCGCACACACTCAACCCCACGCGGCATATGTATACGTGTGTGGGTGTTATACTCACAATTATATTCCCACGGATTCAAAAGCACGCAGGATCGAGCTATTGTACATCGCGCTGCTTACATTCCAATTTCTCCGCCGGGGGAGATCGGCCCGAGTGTCGCCTCGCATATATGTGCACAGGAGCATGTGTGCATTGGGTATTCTATTGTTGAACTATTTCGCGAAATATATATCTTGGAGAATATTTTGGGGACGATGGAAATTTATTAGGTCGCGGCGTCCGTTAGCTCGTGCGATCGAAATCATAAACGAGTAGGAAAAACACTCGACGGGAACGAACAGAGGGCGCGCGCACTCTTTGAAAATTTTCCAGCCGAACGGCAGAGATGAAAGGATTTGCGCACAGAAGCGCACGTCAGTGTGAAAAGATTTGGAAAATAAAGGTGAAGATACTCCAGACGTATAGTTGTGACCTGGTAACAGTCAAGTAGACTTTATAATGGAATCTATATTGTCTGGCGAGCGGCTGTCTGCAGGGGGGGTAAAGTTGGATTGTGAACCAATAATGTTGATACCTCGAAAACGTTTTGCAAACGCAAATGTTAGAGTCTGTTTGATATTTTGGTTCGCAAAGCTTGTCGATCGCATCTTCAGTCAACATATCGTGATTGCGATCTATCTGATTCCGCTATACCTTTTATTAACTACACAACTCACGTATAATCATTCAGTCTCACGTTGATTTCACTTTAATCACTCGGAAAATTAAAAGCAAATACCATTTATTTACTTCGGCGAGTGTGCGAAATAACGAAGCGGCCGGGCATTCTTATCGTGTGCCAGCGACATTGAATTCGTCGAGAGCAGCGGATAGATTTTTATCTGACGATGGCGGCGCTCGGCAGCTCGAGCGAGAGTAATTTTTATCAGGCATGCATTTCAAGCGACGGCCAAGGGCCTCATGAATTGGATTTTTATCTGAGCGGCGCTCGCGTGTCAGGGCTTAGTTAGGAGGGGGGAGGAGGAGGAGAAGGTCGAAGCTTAAAGGCACACTCGAGCAGCCCCTCCGGCGCGGTGACTTGTCGCTTGATCGAATTTTCAGTCGGAAACTGATCGGTTTTCAGTCCGCCCACGTAGAGAGGAGGCGGTTCTCTCTCTCTCTCTCTTCTCTCCCTCTCTTTCTCTTGAAATCGTTTTCGCCAGTACGAGGCTACGCATCTTCTTCCCCCTTTTTCGATTCCCGCTGTTCGAGTAATAAGGAGCGAGCCTCGCCCGTGATCCCGTCGATGTCCTCCTTGCTCGATAAAACGGATTTTCGCAAACGTACGTGTATACGTGGTAGGTACCTATATATATATACGCTTCGCGCATTGTTTCGCCTAAGCCTCATTTAATTTCCGCGCGAATCTTTCAAGTGAGAAAGTCCGCTGTAAAGTAAGTCAGCGATTTTTCGAAGGGAATTTATTCGCGAACGCGGGGAAAAAAAGTTTATTGCCGTAATGAAAACATTTTGTATAATGGAACGAATAGTCTTTAAAGTGATTATACCATTTACGCTATGAAAAAATACTCGACACAGAAAGGGAGAAGAGGGAGAGGGAAAAAACGTCGAGGACGAGCTTGCAGCGCGCTGAACAAGTTAAACTTCCGGCAGCGAAAGAGAAAGAGCGGGAGAGAAAAGTAGCTGGAGAGTGGGTAAATTCCCGCAGGCGGTAATAAGGCAAATCTCGCGAAAACCGTATAGGACTAACGGCAATCTCCGTTCTCTCTTCCTCCCGTGCAGCGCATAAATGTCAAGTAGAGCCGTCGAAAATTTAAGCGCCCGCTCGCTGCCACCGTATCCCAGGAGAGAGACAGAGAGAGAGGTTAATGGCAAATGGGCGCAGATCTCCCATTTCGATTAATAAGCGCGTCCCGTGCATCTTGCAGTCCGCGCGATCTGGGATAAGCGCTGTGTATGTGTGTGTATGCGTATCCAGGATGACACCTCGAAGGTGCTATAATTCGCGAATTGCGCGCACGCGCAGACAGTCGGGACCGGTATCCGTAACGGATGATCCCCCCTTTACGAGATCTAGATGCGCTCCGACCAGCCGCCTCTGCGACGCAACCGAGACTATAGATAACTAGATAGCTATATATGTAAATACGCAGGTGTGCATATATATTATGCAGTGTATGTGTGTGTGTGTGTCTGTAGTAAAGATAGATGGACGCCGATATTTATTTGTTTTCGCGCGGGATTTAAGGAGCGTCGTCATGAATAGTATTAGGCGATAAGTGAACGAGACACGAGGTGTGTGTGTGTACGTGTTGGCGTGCATGTGTTTGTTTGGGGTGACGAAAACGTGTATCGAAGATAACAGATACGCAACGAGATTGGATTCACTAGCCGCGCTAATAATCTGATTGGAAAATATTGTAAAAAGGGGGACGCGATGCACGCATCTCGCGGTCTGATTTGCCTAACCGTATATAGGATGAGGCGAGTGTCCGGTTGCAGACAAGAGGGAGAGAGAGAGAGAGAGAGAGAGAAAGAGAGAGTATATTTACGGGCGAAACGTCCTCCGCATGTATTTTCCTGCGCGGGTCGCCACCCGTGTGCATGAGGTAACCGCCGTGGGAATCCTTTCATCCTGTTTCCGGCGCCGAGACCCCTCCATCATTCCTTTCAAAGCCCATAGACGTACGGCGGCTGCAATCGATTTTGGTATACGCGTACACACTTTTGTTAACGAGGGAAGAGAGGCGAGGTTCGGCCCCGAGTGCCCGACCGCAGCCGGATTTTTTCACTTGCCACGTCTACATACGTAAACGTGCTTGTGTAATATGCGTATAAAGGTATGCGCATACTGATGTTTGTGTCTGTGTGCGTGTGTGTGTGTGCGTGTGCGCGCGCGTGTGTGTGTGTTGTGTGTGTGTGTGTGGGAGCTAGGCATACGCACATCCACCCTAGATTCAGCCACCTAATTGTGTTTGATATTCGCAATTCGATTGTAGGTCATTAGACGATGCAACAATCAAACTTGCGCGAGTCCGACGCGCGCTAACGATCCTGTATTATGCATCGCTCTCGTCGCTGCATCTATTGAGAGATAGAGAGAGGTATAATTGCCAAACAGAAAAACAATTAGCAGGCGAATGTGCTCATTAGCTCGCTGGCGATAGAAGCTTTTATTTCTACGTACGCTCCTTTTTCTTTGTGTAGCAAAAAATTTAAGTGCATCGAAGTGAGCCAATGCACAAATGGAGTTAATAAATGCCTGACGACCGCCGCAGTCAATTATTTGTTTCCGCGGGTTTCTATGCACATTGCGAAAACGTGCTTCTCTTTTAGTACATAATAGAGGAACGGAAAAATACATTGACAAACCTGTTTGATCTGCTGGCTAAGAAAATATTTACCATTGTGTCATGACATGTGAAATATTTTTATTTGTACAGCGTATAGCTTCGATAGTTTTTATCAGACGCGCGAGCCGAATGTTATCTTCGTAAGTTAGAATGAAACCGTCGAACGTAAAAGTGGCTGGCTGTGTCAGTGACGCGGTAGCGTGTTGTACAACGCACTGGGATTTTCCGTCCTTTCTATTTTCCTTCTTTTTCGCCCGCTCATTCTCGCCAGCGTCCGCTGTCGAATTGCAATTGGAGTCCCGATTCCTTTATTTTTCCTGCAAAAGATAAAAATGTTCCCCCCCGTCGGTCAAAAATTGCTCCGAGGGCCACCATTTTCGAGGGACCGAAGTAATAGTGTTTATATACGTTTGTTTGTTTGTTAGAATGTTCGAGTAATATATAATATTCTTTGAAATGAACTCGGAACGTATAGTCTCTTCATTTGTGCATTGGAACTTATTAAAACTTTGGTCCATTGTCATTGAATTCCGTTAACATTGGCGACGCTCCATTTTCATTGTGCGCGAGAACACGAGCGCAAGACCTTCGAACTAATAATTAAAGTCTATAGCCGTCGTCCACTCTGTCGGGCTCTGTTCGTTCTTGCGCTCCAAGTTACATTCTGGGCGTTATTGAGAGCGGAGACCAAACAGATGTGTTGAATTATTGAAAAGAGATGACTGCAATCGACGAGAAAGTGAAAAACAAGTTCACAACTTTTTTTCTTTCTCCTTTATTCATTTCCTCGTACGAGTAAAAGGTTGATTTTTCAATTTAAAGCACATCATCGTCGAATTCCCGCTCGACACCATTCGAGCGAAATAACATTTGCAGATTGACAACGACGAGAGCGATTAATCGAGAAAATCTAATTGGTTCAGTAAAGTATTTAATTGAGTTTCGCCAGAAGGAAAAAAGTTTAAACGTTCGGTGAGAGAGGAAGCGGTAGGGGGAGGGGGCGGCAAGCGCCTGGTTAAAACAGGGATACCCAAGAGTTTTCTTAATTGAAAAAGTTCTAATTTACTTTGAAATTTATTGAATTTATACAAACTCTTTGCTTGTAACAATCATCGCCGATGCCATCCTACATCAAAGCGAGCCTGAACGCTTTGAGCATTTCTGCACTTTGAACCACTTAAAAAAAAAAAAAAAGAATACTAGAAATAAACACGTTTTACATTTAATTCGCATTTACCGCAAATATACACAACCCTCCCTTAAACATCAAATCCACGGTATTTCCGCAAAGACTTACACACTTTGCTCTTTCTGTTCTAGGTAAGTTCATCCCACGCGCCCGTAGCAGGAGCAGCAGCAGCAGCAACCTCGAGAATTGGGTTATATGGAAAGCCATTTTTCCGCGAGAAAATTCAGGAGGCTCACACATACATACGTGACAACGCAGAGAAAACGAAAGCGACGGAGAAAGAGACGCGCGCACATGGGCGCGTGTTATACGACGTAAGCTCATAACGTCGGACCAACTGTCGGGCTTTACAAGGTAAAGCTCTGCTGTGACACTTGTTACGTAAATACGACGCCGCGCGTACGCCCTCTCTCTCACTCTCTCTTTCTCGTGTGTGTGTATGTGTGTTTTTCTCCGCAAGGGAATCTCGCGAGAGCGATGTGCGACGACTCACGCGTGCACACAGGAAAGCCCATTTTCAGGAGCTGCGCGGGCTCCCACGAGAGGGTGACGGTGGATGAGGAGACAGGACGCGGCGCGAGCTTCACAAGTGCGATTCTTTTGCGTCTTTACGCGCGGCGAGGTAAGAGAAAGAGAGTACGAAGAGACACGAGTGGGAGAGAGGAGCAACTACGGCAAATGACTAATAAATTACGCGCTAATGCGCGGTAATGCGCCGTCGAGGCTCTGCCGGTGAGCTTATACGGCATCGAGATTTTCATGAATCACGATTTACGCATAGTTTGTTTGTGTGTACTCATATAACTATAGTTATATATATAGTCTCAAGAGCTTTGATTCGTGTGCGTGTGTGCTCACCGTATATATATAGCGACCTTCGACTTCTCTAATTAATCGTCCCCGTCAAATTCAATATTTATATATATACACGCGAACCTCTTAAACACACAATTTATAAACTCGTTTGTAGATCAAACCTTCGTATGCCCATCTCTACAGAATCGTTACGCAAATCCGAGCATAATCCTATTACGCTATTCGCCGCGCCAAAAATAACCCGATCCCGCTATACGTATCCGCGTTTACACCGCTGCTTTGAATTCAATACCCGCCACCCGTATTTTTATTCGATTTTCTCGACTGCGAAATCACACACGGTAATGACGCCCTCCCACTCCCAAATAAAACACGAACGCACGCGTACGTAAACATCTAAATTTAGTTTATGTTTTGACCCGCTTCTCCGCGTACGTTACGCCTGAACCGAGCAGCGCACACACCCACTGCGCCGTACATACCGCATTGTCGCTCGCATTTGCGAAGTGTAAATGCAGCCAGCGCGTGCGACACTTTTTCGTGCGTTGATACGGCCACGATTACCATCTCGCGGTGAGGAGTAGCAATTTAGCCGCAGGACATTCGTTAGGTAAGTAAATTTCGCCCTCTCCCGTCACGCGAAGAACGTTCCATACGTTATATACCCTTCTCTCGTTCCAGTCGTCGTCTGTCTATACCACACGAGCTTCTTATCACAGCTCGCTCGTACGTGTGCGCGTATCTTCTTCCCGATGCGCGAGCGCGCGCATGTACTAATTACGGTACTTGAGCACAGAGCCAGATAGATAGAGGACGCGCAGTCTGGCGTTCGTGTACGTTAGAGACTTTCTTGCGCGTACCAGAGAGACGAGAACGTGTATATATATACACGTGTCTGTGTTGTGTGTGTGTGTGTAGCGAATAAACACGGCGGCCTTTCTCCAAAGCTTTATCTCACTATCTCTCTCTCTCTCTCTCTCTGGTGTACGCATATAGTAAAGCCGGTCGCGCGCTGGCCGGCAAAAAGTCTTGGCTCAATTAAAGTCTTGTACGGGAGGAAGCTGCTGGCGCTCCCCGCGAGCGTACGTTATAAGTGCTCTCAGCCGAAATCCCCAATTTCATGCTAACGTTCTCATCGAGCACCGCGCACATTATACACTGTCTGCGCATGCGCCCACACAAACACACATACCCCCATACACATACACGTGTACATATTATACACAGACACGCACAAGCTGCGCAGCCACTGCGTCTGTCACAGCTGGACGCGCGCGCAAACGCGCCCGGGTCTATCTGACTAACAAGGAAGGTACCCCAAGTGTCAGTCGTCGATTTTGATAATATTGCAATATGTTATAGTACTTGGAAAAATAAGAGTATACGTATTTTTTTTATCGGTCGATATTCACTTTTAGAGGGTAAAATTTACCGCTAAAGTTCACCTCCGAAAATCGTTTTTTTGGAATATTTCGTAAACGAATAAAGATATCTTCATAAAGCCAACGCCAAAATATTTATAATAAAAAAGACTATAAAACTGCACCATTTTAAATTCTAAGGATTGCAACACCTATTTTTAAAAGAGCAAAATCTTATTTTTTTAAGTGATTTTCGGCTACAAAAATATTAGTACGTTGTATATTTTTCAAAAATCTATTCTATTTGGAAGAATATTGAAAAGTAAAGTTGAAATATCGAGGTTTTTGAAGAAATAATATTTTTAGAGGTAACTACCTTTTATTACATTTTTTTCATTAATTAAGTTTTCATGAATTATATGACCTTAAAATTCACTTAAATAAAGTGAGAGTGATTAAAAAAAGGAATATTTATAAATTTACTTTTTATAATAAAGATAACATCCCCTACTTTTTAGTGCAAAATCTTTTTTCTTCGAGTATGAAAATTATATTATATAATACATTTTTTTAACTCGATCTAGTTGAAAGAATATCATAAATAAAATTGATGTATTTCGAAAATTTTTACGAAACAACTTTTTATGAGAGTAAATCCCCCTACTTTGATTTATTACCATATTTAAAAAAATGAAAGTCAAATAAAATAATTTGAGAAAATGGTTTCTGTAAGTAATAATCACAGTTAAGTGTTTTGAAATAAGCAAAAAAAAATATTTTTAAGGAATAAAAACTACGTACTAGATAAACAACTTCATAAAACACTCATTTGCCTTTAGATTTTTGAATATTAATACCTACAGGAACGACTGGAAGTATCCGACCAATCTCACTCTTATTTACTAATCAATCTCACTTTATTTAACTGAATTTTAAGGTCATATAACTCATGAAAACTTAATGAATGAAAAAAATGTAATGAAGGGCAGTTACCCCTAAAAATATTAGTTCTTCAAAAACCTCGATATTTCAACTTTACTTTTCAATATTCTTTCAAATAGAATACATTTTTAAAAAATATACAATGTACTAATTTTTGTATCTGCAAATCGCTTAAAAAACTAAGATTTTGATCTTTTAAAAATAGGGGTTGCAACCCTTAAAATTGAAAATGGTGCAGTTTCATAGTCTCCTTTATTCTAAATATTTTGGCGTTGGTTTTATGAAGATATCTTTATTCGTTTATGAAATATTTTACCCCCTAAAAGTGAATATCGGCCGATAAAAAAATACATATATTCTTATTTTTCTAAGTACTATAACATATTGCAATATTATCAAAATCGGCGACACTTGGGGTACCTTCCTTGTAAGTATTACGAGTATATACGAGACACCGCGACACGTTGCACAGCTTCGCATGTGTGTGTGTATAAGATAGCTATATAATGTGCACGAGTATAGAATCGAAATAAATAATCGCTGATAAATGGTCGTCGTGGACGTATGAATTATTTAAAAATATACCCCTTCCCCAGCCACGAAAATTCACTTAACCAGAGGTGCGAAAGAAATTTCTACGCGCGAATTACAAATTCCAAGTATCGCTTCGCGCATTACCCCTTTATTGCATTACGCCGGGAAATTTCCTAACGGGATAATCGAACGTCGCTGCGATGAATTTTTCAAGCGCGCCGGAGGCTCTCTCGCGGCGAATAGATTGGCCGCGGCATTATGCGCAAGTTTCGCGCTAACCTCGGCAAGAAAATAGACGAAGAGAGAGAGAGAGAGAGAGAGAGAGAGAGAGAGAGAGAGAGAGGGAGAAGGAGAGAGATATCCGCCGCTGCTTCAATCGAAGCCCAACTGAATTTCCTTCGGCCCCGGATTAAGCCGCAAACTCGCGGATTCGCTTTCATACCCCGCGCAAAGGCGGATCTGCGCCGCGGCATTAATCCGCCCGGGGTTCTCTCCTCCTCTCTCTCTCTCTCTCTCTCTCTCTCCTCTTATATTCACTCGCCATATCGAAAGTATACACAGTATCCGTTCGCTTCCGCTCCCGCGTGTATTAATTATTTAGCGATTATTCCGCTCGGCTGTGTTTAGAGAGCCAAGGTCGCGTACTAGAGTTTCAGCATTATTATGCTTCGAGCTTGACTCCCTCTCTCTCTCTCTCTCTCCCTCTTCTTCGCCTCTCCATCTTTCTCTCGCGAGTTGCTCCATTCAAGACGGCTATATCACCACTATAAATTCCGGAAAATTTATCATCGACTTGGCGCGTTCCGCAAAAATCGCGATATTATTTATAGCTTCTCGCTTAATGAGTAAGGCCATTCGTTTCTTTCCTGGCGCCCTTGCACTCTCCCTCTCTGTCTTTCTCGCGCTTATATGTGTGTGTATGTCTGTGTGTGTGCAGAGGCGCGCTCTCACAGTCGAGAAAGAGAGGAGCGGAGAGAAACGACTGGCGCGAGTAGGTAACGAGATAAATCTCACTTTCGGATCTCTCCCGCGGGAACGTATATCCCCCCCCCCCCGGCCCTGGAGCTTCTTTTCGCTACTTCTGCTACCTGCAGTTGTTGCAGCAGTAGCGGCAGCGGGTAAACGTCGGATCTTTAGATACGTCGGTAACGCACACACGCAGACACATACACCGCACATGCACGAGTAGCATGCACCTTTATACGCGCTCTGGCAGCGCAAAGGCCACGCGCATTCGTGTCGGCCAATGAGCAGTTTACGCGAAATTAACGCTCCCCGCGTGTTTATCTGATTGTCCCGGCGCGTTATGACTCCTCGCATCCATCGCCAAGAGCCCATCGAGAATGCGCATATATGTGTGTGTGTGTGTGTGTGTGTGTGTGTGTGTGTGTGTGTGTGTGTGTGTGTGTGTGTGTGTGTGTATATATATATTTATAAGATTGTCCTTTTACTCTCAGCGCGAATATTCTTCATTAAAGGACGTTTTACTGGCTCTGCTCTGGCTGTACTCGTGTGTGATATATACATATAATAATAAATGGGGGGGCTACCGGTTCCACGCTCTCTCCAGCGCGGTAGCCGCGGGAGGTAAAGAATCCGAGAAGCAATTTCGTTGATTATTAGAACGGCGCATCGAAGCGATATTTACTGTTACTGCGGAGCGTACAGCACTGTGTTGCGTATATAACTCTTATCAAAATCCGCGGAGAGCAGAAGAGAGAGAGAGAGAGAGAGAGAGAGAGAGAGAGAGAGAGAGAGAGAGAGAGAGAGAGAGAGAGAGAGAGAGACAGAGAGAGAGAGAGAGAGAAGTAGGTCGAAAATTGGCCGACGCGGCATTCAGGCGGGAGGCCCCATTATGTGAATAACGGCGATTCCAGGGTGGGCGTTCGTGCTTTTATACTTCCATCCTGCGCTCTTTTCACAAGTCGTAGAAAAGACACTTATTTTTTGCGCCTTTCCTCTCCCGCCGTAGCGACCTCGTCTCCATCTCGAGAATTTTTTTACGACGCGTGTGCTCCGCCGCGCCGATGCAATTCGTCTCTGCGCGCGCGCGAGAAAGGGGAAAATAAAAGTTAGCGCGTGCGCAAAGCAGAGCAGTGTGCACTGGATGAGAGAGAGAGAGAGCATTTCGCGCGAATTAACTGAACCACAGACGCTGGGGCGAAAATCGAGACTTTATGCTGCCGTAAAAGTTACAAGAGGCAGGAAACGCGCGCGAGCGCTACTGAGGCAGTCGCCCCTTTCGAGTGGTCATACCGCGGCAGAGTGAGAGAGAGAGAGGGAGGGGAAGGCAGGAAGGAGCAAGAGGGAACGAGGAAGAGAGGAAGAAGGCGGGAGCGAACGCCGAAAGCCCGGGTCAAGCGAAGCCGGAGCGAGCCATCGACGCTGCGAGCGAGTACCGGCAAAATAGTTTACCAACTCGTTGAACGAACGACTCGGCCTCGCCGATACTGCTCGTTTCTCTTCTCACTCTCTCACTCTACCTCTACCTCGTTCGCTGGTCCATTCTATCCCCCCGCGCGCGCGCGCGCGACCTCTCTTCGATCTCTTCTTCCTCCTCCGCTGGCTGCGTCCGCCGCCGCCTCGGCCTTTTTTTTACAATTTCACCGCCGAGATCTCTCGCCTGGCTGTGGGCTCGGGCGCAAAATATACGTTTACACAGGGCAAGAGGGAGAGAGAAAGAGAGAGAGTACAGCAACATTTTTTTCCCTTTCTTGTTGCGCGCGGGCTTAGAAAAACGGAGACGCGAGAAAATGCGCGCGAGCGCTACACGACGCGAGTTCAAGAGGCTCAAGAGAGAGGGAGAGGAGAAGAAAGGAGAGGGCGAAGATCTCTCGAACGGACCGAGCGAAGCCCTCATTCTCCTCCTCCTCCTCCACCTCCTACTCCTCGTGTTCAATCATTGAATACCGTTGAGAAATTCCTTGAGTGCGTTAACGTCGATCGACTTTTCTGCACCGCTTGGCCCGCGCCGATCCTGAAATTTAATATGCGCAGGACAAAGGCGGCAAAGGAATACCGGATTTTGAGAAATATCTATGCACTACACCCGTCGCTGCACTCAATTTGCAAAATTGATTGTACAAAAGCCCCGGTTTCCTCGTGGAGAGCCTCGTCTCTTCCACGACGTTCGAAGCGATATCTTTTCATCCGCCTGCTGCTTCTCTCTTCATTCCGTCCCCCCCCTCCGCCGCTTCTTTCTCGGGAAAAACGATGGTTCGCTCGTACTTATTGTACATTATTCCCCGCGGAATTTCATAAAAGATATTCCTCATAATAAACCGACGGATTTCAGCTCGTTTTCCCTTCTTTCTCGCGAGCTCGCCGCGCCGCGTAAATTCCAACTAGATAAAACCGCACTGTACATTCCCCTTTGTTGAGAACCGAGGGGACTTATACTTTTCGGCCCAACGTCGTTACTCATTTCGCTTTACGAGATAGCCGGAAGGAGCAATTTTTCGCCCTCTCATCACCACTGCGTAAATTCCAAGTTTATAAATTACCCGAACAATAGCAGCAGCAGCCCTGCTCTTCCTCATAAAGAAGCAACCTCTTCCCCCGTTCGCAGTCCTTGTTTTTGCCTTCGTCTCACTGAACCGGAAAATTTCATTTCAAAATATAATATTGCCCGATGTTTATTACGCGAGTGCACGCGTATAGAGGCGCCGCGCGGGGATTTCACACAGCCCGTGAAATTGGCTTAGGCATCAGGTGCCGCTGCAACGCCCTGCACATCGTTCACACGTCAGTGCGCCGTCAAGATAGCGTCATAGACGCATAGAGAGAGAGAGAGAGAGAGAGAGAGAGAGAGAGAAAGACAGAGAGAGAGAGAGAGAGAGAGAGAGAGAGAGAGAGAGAGAGAGAGAGAGCTTTGCCGGATAGCTCAGGTGTATCCAAGCTGTGACACGAGCGATTTTACGTTTGACAGTCTGCGCACTTACGCGCACGCCGCAGAGTCGTATATTCCTGGCACGGAATGTACGTCGTCCGAACGCGCACTACTACCACACGGCCTAGTCGCGGCCTCGCCTCGTTTGTTTTGCTCCTTCCGCCCATAGGACGCCCGCGGAAATGGATATTAACTTTGCCAACGCCGCTGCGGCTATACGGCGGATGCGGTTTATGAAGCTTTTATCCCCCCGCGCGCGCGCCCATTAAGATCTCGAATCGAAGCGAGAACAGCACGCGAGGGAGAGAGAGAGAGAGAAAGGAAGCCGCCGACTCGAATCGGGAATTGTTCGAGTGCTTTATCGGCCCGCCGTGGTTATGCCTATACGCTTTCGCTGTATATAGCTTCGTTTGTTCCATCTCTATATACGTAGGCGTTTGCCCACTCCGCCACGGCAAATCGAATTAAAATATTGGGCGAGGAGACGGCAGCAGCTGCTTAAATATTTAATTTGCAATTTCAATCGTTTATCTCCCTCGTCGATGGAGGATGATTCTCGCCGAAACGTGCCGGTATATAATATTTCAGCGAACTCGAGAGATTTCAATTATGAAGGTGCAAAGTTGGAAGCTCCACAATAACGACTGGAAAAATACCTTTCATACAGAGTCATATAATAAAGTGCGGGAATATACAAGAAGAGAAACCACGAGGGACCATAGATTATCCCGCCAGTTTTCAGCACACCGTTAATTTCCACGCACGCGGCGCAGGGAAAAGACTATTTCAGACGGATTCGTCGGGGGGCCGCGAGAGAACGCGCCCTCCCGCCAGAATCTCGCGCGCGGCCTGACGATAAATTACAAGTGCGCGTGGAGAAAGGAGGAAAAAGAAGAAGAAGGAGAGGAAGAAGGCCTCTCGATCTCTTTATCGGACGTTATACCACGACTATATATGGGGAAGGGGCGCACTCATTGTCGGCGTACTGGCGGCGAGAGATTGCGAGAGGAGAGCGTCGTCCGCGATATTAATAGATCGACGTCGGCTCTCGTTGCGTCTGACGATCGGCCTTGCCCATACCTCGCGCAAACTCCCCCCTCTCCCACCCTTCCTTCCTCCGTTTTCGTCTTCCTTTATTCTGCGCGCGATGCTCGCGCTATCCCACGCGCCAAGAGTCATAACAGTGGTCGCTTTATTAGGTATGCATCGGAAGAGAGAGCGAGAGGGAGAGAGGAAGAGACAAGACAAAGTACACGACGAGAGGAAGGAGCGAGAAAGAGAGAGAGAGCGCTTTCTTTCTCTCGTGATCCGAGCGCAGTGTTATTAATGTGCAGAACTAGAGGCGAGTCTGATCGCATCGCCTCGTGATAAATCTCTTCGGCGGCTCCTCTCTCTCTCTCTCTCTCTTTTCTTTTTTTTTGCCTTCTTTTCTCTCTCTCGCTCGCCGTTCGTCTATCTCGCTCGCGCGGCTGACCCCGCGGGCGGCGAGCTTCTCTCGACGTTTCGTTTCGCGTGTTTCGTTACGGTTTTCCCGCGAGCGTCTTAACATGGCGACTATTCAACTTTTCTGCGAGCTCCGAGTGCGCTCCGTTCGTTTTTTCTCTCTTCTCGTCTCTCGGTAGCCGGCTCGCTCACTCGCTACAGCCACCAGCGACCTTTTTTGCGCCAAATGCAAACCTTCGCCTCGAAAATTCAATTCAAAGCCGCAGAAATTGAATGCTATTATTCAATCTCCCGCTCCCTTTGAAAACGAACGTTCACTTGCACGGCGAAGAGCCAGAGAGAAGAGAATTGTAATGGAATTCTGCTCGCTCGATACAAGTCTCTCGCTCTTTTTCTCCCCCTTTCTCTCTCTCTCTCTTTTCCTTGCCCCTTGTAAGTTTAAGTAATAATTACATGATCGGTTTCCAATGGTCGGCCTTGTACAAGGCCGTGGAGTTGCTATTCAAATTTTTTGCCGCTGAATCGCTGATTTATATATTATATACGTGCTCACGTTCGCTCGCGACTCCTGTTTTAGAATGTTATTTAGAATTTATACGCGCTATATACGAATGAGCGTGCACGGCCGATCCATAAAGATTCGTCCCGGCGCGTTTCGTTTAATCGCCGTCGAAATTCATACGGGCGCGCGTGCGCGCGACGGCTTAATCCTCAAAAATGATAATTTACCGATGCGTCGCAGAGAAGAGAGTCGCGCGCGCGCGCAAAAAAAAAGCCCAACGAATACGCGATGAATTATTCAGGCGTGGCGTTTCAATTGAATTTATAATCAAAGCATTTTCATCGGCCAAGATTTATCACGACGCAATGGCGAGGAGGGGGGCAATCGCTCAAAGAGCTATATGTACAGAGAGCACTATTAAATTTCGAAAATTAAAACAATTTTTTAGACCT
This sequence comes from Torymus aiolomorphi, assembly GCA_036365515.1. NCBI lineage: Eukaryota > Metazoa > Arthropoda > Insecta > Hymenoptera > Torymidae > Torymus > Torymus aiolomorphi. The sequence goes on from CM070876.1 coordinate 25,917,624, forward strand.
TTCTATTTTTAATGACTCATAAATATTCAACGTTTGTTTCGGCATGAATAATACGCGTCTTTTAGAAAAGACCCCCCCCCTTAAAATGAAAGAGCAATGTGAGACCTAGTTTTCGCAACATGCCGTTGAGTTTTTTATTTATTGATAATAAGAGCGTGCCTTTATGACGGAGTATAAATAATCAATTCCAACAAAAACGATAAAACACAAAACTTTTGAATATATACATCAAGCAGCTTTTACGTCGGTGATAAAAACATAACTCGCGCTAATGACGTAGTTTTATGACGTAGACAAAAAAAAAGTCAAATACACCCTATTCTGGAGGTCTTAATATTCGGAATTAAAGAGCATGAAATCCCCTCTAAATCAGCGCGCAACATCATCATCGCGTGGCGCTCGCGCGAGAGAGTAAAACGAAAAAAAAAATGTGCTGTCGGTCCGAATGAAGGGCGACCCGACGGGAGAATAAGAGCCTTAAGAGCCCAGCGGCTCTCTTGGGCTTCGTCTCGAATTAACGTCGTATCGTCACGGCAGATCTTGTAAAAGGGACTACGGCTCACTACCTCCCGAGACTCATCTTCGTTTGATAACACGGGCACGAGATGTGCCCCGGTACTTTCTACTCCCGGAGATAACGAGTTAATAGAATATTCTCCTCTTAGCTCTCTCCCTCTCTCCTCTCTTCTTCGCAAAGAAGAATTTCTTTATCTCGCGCGCGCGCGAATGTTGATATTTATTACGGACTCGTTTTACGATTATTTCGTTTATTTCCTGTTAATCCAATTTCTTTTCTATTTAAAGCTCTCTTTCTCCTCCTCCTTTTACCCATTCTCCTATATCTCACGATATTATTCGGATTTTGCTTTCCAATTTTCTACCCGCGTGTACGTACGGCAAAATTGAATTGTTCGATTTTTTTTTCTCATAAAATAATTGATGGCAACGAACGAACAAATGTCGGAATCAATAGGACTAAAAAAAAATCCCGATTGGATCGTTTATTTCGAAGCGTAAAGAGTTTCTATTTGATTTGCGCAGCGTGTACGCTGCACCGGCAGAGTGATTCACAGACACTTTTTTCGGCTTGTGTTCGATAAGAGGCAAATCGCTCGAGAGAGAGAGAGAGAGAGAGAACGATGCAAACGGGAGAGAATCTGGCGCCATTGTGATTGCGGGGTATATATATATACGCCTCCGTGGCTCTGATCGAAACGTATGCTTCGAGTGTCAAGCGATGAATTTCCACTCGGGGCTCTCGGGCAAACCCGCACCTGAACACACATGCATGTATACTCACGTACGCGCGCTTGCATAAACGTTGTGTGAGTGTGTGTATATATACACAGGAGGCGCGCACGCGAGTTACGCAGCGGCCTTGAACGGAAATGTAAGACGTTAGTCTTGATTAGACGTCGTGTTATGCATGTCGGTAAGAATGCCCGAGAGGAACAACGACTCGCGAGCGAGGAGCGAGCGGTGCGGGCTTCGTTTTCTTTCCCCGCGTTATACAGTGCTCGCGTGCCCGATAAGGCAGTTTCGTGTAGAGAGAGGAGACGGAGAGGAGAGCTCTCTTCGATTCTTGCATCTTCGCGCATCGCTAATAAGGTAGTCGCGCTATCGTCTCTTCTCATCCCCGGCCCGCTCGCTTGCTCGCTAGTTCCTTCTCTCTCTCTCTCTCTCCTTCTGTTCTTCTCTTTCTTCTCAGAGAGGCTCGGGCTGTTTTGCACGGCACTCGTCCTTATACAGGGGATCGCCTGACGTTTTTAGTCGCGGTCCCTTGGCCAGCCTCGCTCATTTCTCAATGCTCCTCGACGGTTCATCGACTCGTGCTACTACTGCTGCTGCTGCTGCTGCTGCTGCTGCTGCATCCTACAGGTGCACCGCACCACGCGCAGAAATAATTCGAGGAAGCGAGCCTCATGCTGCAGCACGCGAGGGAGAAAAGCGTATTCGGAAAAAGCCTGCCTTCCGGCTCTCGTAAAAACTACGTTTGCGCGAGTGCTGAAAGAAACGGTACAAGAAGAGCCCCCTTTGGTGTTAATGTGTCGGGGAAAACGGTTATCCCATATACTTAAGGGTAATTCTCTTTGGGAGTATATTATCCATAAAGAGAGAAAACGATCGGCCCGTCTTGGTATTTTCGGCGCCATCGTCAGTCTCCGCCGACAGCCCCTATTTGCATTTTAAGAAGATTCTCGTCCCTCGCTCGACAAGATAAGCAAAGAATTCATTAATCAAATACAAAGTGTCGACTTAAGTAAGTAAGAGAGAGCGAGAGAGAGAGAGAGTGAGAGAGATATCTCAAGTGCACTCCTAACACAACAACCACGTAGACAGAGGATGTTTGTAGATAGATGTACACGTCTCGTAGGGTAAAGCTCGAGTATATACGTACACGTACGTACGTACAACCCTCTCGTTGAGGAGAGAACTGCCGGCTGAGGGATGGAGAGAGAGAGGAGACTGTACACCTCGGCTACCGCGAAACCGCGATCGAGAGGCATCTGGCAGCCGGGGATGCCACCTTGGCTTACGCCACATCTGATCCGACAGGGGAGGCTCGGATCTGTTATTCCCGACCATGTGGATGGTGGTGGTAGTAGTGGTGGTTGCCACCACAACCGTAGTCGGCAACGCTCCTCTCCTCAATCATTTCCAAGACCTCTTGCTGTCGATCAGCCGCACTGAGGGAGAGAGGGATAGCTCAAGCTCGAGAGAAGATAGCGGCTAATACCGCGGCGAGAGAGCGAAATTGAAAAATAGCCTCCACTCGCCGCCGCCGCTGCTGCTGCCCCAGCTGATGCATTAATTTCCCTAATGGCTTTATGCGCTCGCGCATATATCCACGCGAATGGCCGGGCGCCAGCTTTTGTATCCCCCACGCCCCCGCGTCTCGCCCGCGGCGCGTGCGCAAAAATTAGGCCAGCCAGAGGCAAGGTTTCTCGGTCACTCGCGGTATCCGTATAATGCATATATGCGGCAGTTTATACGCCGTAATTCAGAGCTTTTTCGATAATTCGCCAAATTTCGGACCGCGCTCTACGTTTGAGGCTATGCGTTTCGGGAATGTTGGCGGATCTCGCGCTTCTGGCTATTCGTTAAAATGCAGATGACGATAATACTTTCGTAAAATATGTATCATGTCATTTGTATGAATTTGCCGTGAGCAGCCATTAATGTATATATACGGTACCCGGCCCTCATTATGCTTCGTCGTGAAACCGAAATGCACCTCGTTGATTCCCGTCGCCGACGCGGTGCTTTCGTCATTTTATTTGTCATTAATATTTTCACATTGCCCGCAGGACCCGCGGTATATACGCGTAGAATTATCGATTTAGCCTTCGCGCGAAAAATCCAATTACCCTCAGTCACAGAGAGCGGTATACACATTCGCCAATACCGGGATCGCCAATAAAACCGGGATAAGAAAGGCGGAAAAATGGAACGGGAAGAAGGGTGCTCGCGCGACGCGCGTATATTAGGTTATTTCGCGTAGAGTGGTCCTCTCTTCCTCTCTCTCTCTATGTTGCGATGTGGAAATCTTTGGAATTCGATCGCAAGTGAGCTCGCGAAAAAGCTACTGGCGCCCATAAACACACACACACACACACACACACACAGACACACACACGAGAATCCAAACTCGTATGGTGCTTGCACATCCGCGCCCCGCAGGCCTCCTCACTTCCCCCTTCTCGGTTTTCTCTCTTTTCCTCCTCTCCTCCTATATCCCTACGCCGACGCGCGTACTCTCACTCTTTTGCCACCCGTAAAGCCGGATTACTGTTACCACCGTTCTCTCTCCAGCCTTTCGCACTTTGCATCCGCGCGTGTGTGTTTATGGTCTCTTAATGCCACGCCGGCACGCGCAGATGCACACGTACGTATGCAGACACACGCGCGTGCACAATAAGCTATACGAGTGCAGGCAGCGACGTAATCGCTATCAAAGACGCGCAAACTACCCCACTATGCGTCTCTCTCTCTTCCTCTCTTTTTCCTTTTTGTGTCCTTTTTTTCTCCCTCTTTACATTTCGTTTCGCATATTTTTCCGTTCCGTTTATAGCACTTCTGCCACTGCGTCTGTTTTTTTTTGCTCCTGCACGCTTACCAGCACCGCGTGTGTGGCTGCGTTCGTGGATAATTCTTCCGCCAGCTCTCATTTGTATCTGACCGCGATGGCTCAGTCAGATGCATTCCGTCGCTGCTGCTGCTGCTGGTGCGCCGCTGCCGTTGCGTTTCTTGCATAAGCTAATTGCTCTACAAGCCAGTCGTTACGCGCCAGCCTCGTCGGGGGATTATGTGAATGGACGTGGAGAACCGTTAAATTAGCAACAGGCGTCGCGCACGCGTCGCTCGCAGCATTGGAGCTTAATGAGATCAGAAGCGCGCGTTTTACAAAGGCATTAGAGCAGAAATTTACTTTTATTTGTCCCCTTCTCGTGATAATTACACACTGGATTACGACACGCGTTTTGTTTACTTTGCAAATTGCGCCAATTTCCCTTTTACCGCTGCTCATCTCTCCTCCCTCTCTCTCTCTCTCTCTCTCTCTCTCTCTCTCTCTCTCTCTCTCTCTCTCTCTCTCTCGCTCTTTGCGCATCTCTTTAGTTTCGCAAAATTAATCCCTCTCACAAAGCAATTTTAAATAATTAAAAACAATCATTCCCATGCTGGCGCTAATAAAACACCTCGCACTCTTCAACGCGTGGCTTTTACGCGTCCTATGTATCAGTATGCGCATCCGAACGGTAGTCCGCATCGAATTTCGGGACATATCGTTTGCCGAACCTTATTCTCCACCGTTCCTTCTTTTTTTTTCGTCTTTCATCCTTCGATAAAAAAAGCCGAGAATATCTTCCCGGCTATAAATCCCTCCAATACTGTAGATTTAATCAAGAGAGCCGGGACGCTTGCTCCAACTACGGCTTTACGAAATTGTAAGCCGTGCAGACTTGCGCGCAAACGCTTGCTCGAGTCGCTCTCTACTCTTCCATCGGCCTTCAAATTACCGTTAAGCCCTTGATCGCAATTTAGCCCTCGGGCGAGTAATACCGGATCGCAACGTCCGGATGATTACCTAACCGTGCACGAACACAGAATCGCGCGCGCGCGCGCATGTACATACGTTTGTACGTACACAAGCACGCATGCGCTTCAGCCTCCTTATACATTTCTCCCTTTCTCTCTCTCCCTCTCCTCCACCGCTGCTTCTTCTTTCTCCTCGTTCGCGCGACCTCGGCAGTTCCTTCTTCTCCGTCGCTTTTTCTTCATACTCGAAAGGGTATCTATCGAGCCTCGCGGACGTGCAATAAATGCAAAATAAACCCCGGCCCCCGTGGCACGAGAGCGTGTCCGACAAATGTAAAATCATTACATCACGCCCTTAGAACTCTGCCTCTCTCGCTGCCGCGCGCGGGCTTTTCACTCCTCTCTAACGCGTTTTAGATTATTTATCACGGCTGAATGCCTCATTTGACGCTTCCACGAGCTGTTCCACCATTCGTTTCCCTTTGGCAGAGAGCACTGGATCTAGCAAAAGTGTATATATCGCCATGAATAAAACATGCGGCTGCGCAGAATGCACGCGAGTCACTTTTTTTCATATACACACACACACACACACACACACACACACACACACACACACACACACACACACACACACACACACACACACACACACACACACACACACACACACACACACACACACACACACACACACACCCACACATGTATATGTATATCCGTGCGCGCAGATAATATAAGCGCGTTCGACGCACTCGCCCGGCGAAGAAACAAATATGCAAAATCGCTGTAATAAATTGCGCGTTTTCTACGGTAAATCAATTATAGATATCGCGGTTAACCGCAAAAGAGAGCTGTTTATTTATACTTCTTGCAGTCCACTGACGCGTAAAAATAAACGTCTATAATAACCGCGAGCTGCGCGCTTAATTGAAAAGCAAAATCGTCATATTCGTCGCGCTATACGACGCTGTGTACAAAGTCCTGCATGCCAAGCCCCTCGGCGTGTCTTTGATATAAGCCACGCGGAGCAAAGCGGCCTGAAGGACGCCGCTGTTTATTAATCATAATGAGCGATATTTTTAGCATGATTGACAGGAGAGCGGCGCAGATGGAGAGAGCGCCACTGAAAAAAACGCAGGGGAAGGGGGTTACACACCGGCGTTGCGCGTTATAAGCCCCTGCGCGCATAAGCCGCCGCCTTGGCAAGATTCCGGGTAATACACAGCGCCAGGGCGCCGGTTATGGGATTAAGCAACTTTGCCCCTGCATGATTGATTGCTTTATGCACACTAGAGCGTTAAAACCTTTTCGCCCACGCGCACGGCCCTGCCTGTATATATATGCGGCCTTGCTTGCCGCAGCAGCGAGCGTTCTTCCTCTTGCCAGTCCTTCCGCCTTTGCAGCGAACAAGCGCGCGCGCGCGCGCGCACCTCACGCCGCTGGCAGGCGCGAGGGCACGGGATCGTGAAATAAAAACGCTGCCTTACATAGCGCGTCTCTCTCTCTCTCTCGGCTCTTTTTGCCGGCGTTGCCTTTTTGCACTTATTAAAATCGCATTATAATATTCTAATTATAGGCCTGCAAGAAGAGCTCTTCCACTTGACACGTTACACGTTGATCCCTTATATAAATTGAGCATTCGAGATAATCTATTTTGCCCTCGAACGATCTCGAAATCTCGAATAATCGAATCCGTCTCGAATCTCGAAAGGAGAGAAACAAAGGACGAAACAGTGGCGCGCGTAGCGCGCTGATTAACGCTAATGAATAAAAAAATGCGACGACGCGTCGGCTGTCGTTATTTTTTATCGTGAATTTATCTTGTATATAAGTATTTGTGTTTGAGAGGCTTTCGATACATTTATGCAATCATAACGGATTATCTGGATTTTTCAAATAATAAATTCAACACCGCGTTGTTTCGCGATTTTCACATCAAATCGATCGAATTCAAATGGATTTAATATTTATAGTATTTCGGGACGGGCGCCGGGGAATATCAAAATGCGAATATTTCAATTGTAGACGAAACGTTTTAATCTGTTATTTTATAGTCATAACTGCAAATCCCGCGCGGAGACCTAATGGTCACGTACAGCGGTCGACGGCGCGAATGGAAGCACGATCGGCGCGTACTCGGTTATTTTATTTGATTTTATTTTTTTTTTTAAGTTTCCGCGTGTGAATTCAAGTTCTCGCGTTCGCAAAAAATAAAACCCATTTCGCCCCCCTGCTACTTCCTTGTAAACTCTAATGAATAGAACGAAGCTGTTACCGGCCGCCCCGATAAAGCGAATCGTGTAAATTCCCCGTCGCTATTCAGTTTTCAAATGCATTATACTGCTGTCGTTATTCTCATTTGCCACGCGTGAGCGCGCTACTCGCAATGTAATGACTCTATTTGCACGGTCTACAGCACGCGCGCCCGCGTCGGATATAACAGGCGTGCGAGCGAGAAAAAAACCTTTTTTCCCCCTTCTCACCGCGAGGAAACGGTATTTCAGGGGGTTATTGCGCTACAATCTATTTCAAAAGTTAAATTTCTTATTAGAAGCCATAAAGTACCCTATTTCATAATGAAAACATTGAGTATGTAGATATAGAATGAGCTTTTCAAATTCGTCTGTACCACGATATAGTAAATGTATTATATAGGTTCATAGTTTAAACTCTTTATCGCAGAAACGGTGATACCAGATTTCTAATTTATTTATCATTTCAAACATCATATTTCCACAGATAGGTAAGAAACATTTTTTTTACGTTTTGATTGAATGCGTATATTCTAGAACTTGGTGAATTAATTTCTCGAATTCGCCGTGGCGCTATAGCCAAAAGAACTTTTAATAGCTTGTAAATCGTACCAAACCTGATGCCTGATTGAATTTTTTCAACAATTTTCGAAGAAAACTTTATATTGTCATAAATATTAACGTAATTCCCCTAAACCGGGCCCCCTCCCCTCTAATTCGCATTTCGATCTTTCATCGATTTTCCGTAGACCGTGGTACGTGCCGGACCGTGTCTGTTTACAAACACGTACACACACATTAGTGGGTAGTTGGCGCTGGCCGCAAGCCATCAAGTGGAAACGGTATATCTCCGGGTCTGCCGAGCAAGAGAAGTCTAAAACCCCGCGTGCTAGGCCCGGTATAATTACGCGGCACACGCCAACGGGCTCAAACATAGGGAGGGAGAGAGAAAGAAACAGCGATTCACCTTTGCGTTAAAACCGGATGTTCGCGTAGCAGCCGGTCGATCTCGCTGCCGGAAGAGCGCCCGCGATGGGTCAGGCACTGTACCTGTCTATGTGTGTATACGAGAACAAGGGTAAACAAAACGAAATGGGAATCGATCGTGCGAATTCCTGCATCCGGTCACGCAGCCACTGGTACGAGTGTAAGTAAGCGGGCGAGAAAGAGTCCCTCGCTGTATATAGCGGTCAGGAACGCGGCGCGATGTAACGGATAACGGGCGCCGGTGTTGACCGTTTAGTCTGCGGTGTCTCGGCTTTGAAGAAAGCAATCTATCGCGCACGCCCACCGTTGGAAGGAACCGGTGTATAGCCGCCGCTGTGTTGCTGCTACTCCTCCTATCTATATGTATCTCACGGAGCGGTATAAGCACTTTGTTGCGCGTGATGCACTCGCACGCCCGAATTCGTTCACAGAAGAAAAAAAAAACCAATGGGTTGCGGTGACCAACTACTTGGTAAAAATGTCCCAATCAATATTACATATAGTTGTGATGAAAAACAAAATAGCTGTGACAACTATTTCCGCGTTCCAGCGGGAACTAGTTCACTGGGTTCGGAGGTTACTAACTTGCCGTACTTGTTGATTGGAAACCTATAGTAGTCAAGTGAGTTTTGGAGTGGCACACGTTTAGGGGTGACTTTAACTTCTCTTTGTCGAAACGATGCAATAATTACTGGAGTTGCCATTGAAAAAATCGGAACGAAATGAATATCTTCGACCGTTATTTATAGCTGTCGAACGAAAGTGACGAAGTTGCAGCGACATTTCACTTTCGCCAGTGAAACGCCATCCTCATTGTTCCAGCAGTCTCGATGTAAAGATAAAACTTGGCCACGTCGCCGCGGACAAGTATATGGTGTAACGCGCGCGCGAGTGAAACCAGCGCGTGAAGTTTCGCTGACACGCGCGGATGGGGGAACTCGCACCTCCGCGGGGCACCGCAGCGCGCGCTCGAGCGTAGATTAAAATCGACGGATGATTGAATGACAGCGTAATTCTGACGTCAGAACGTGCGGCGAGACGCCGCTCCGCCTCTCCCTCTTCTTCGTCTTCTTCTTCTTCTTCGTTCGCCGTCTCCTCCGGCGGCTGCAGTATCTCGATGCGCTGACGGCTGGAAAATTACTGGGCTAACAAATCGTTTATTTCATTAGAGAAAGGCCTGCGACGAGAGGGACAGTAAAGTCTTGTTGGCACTTCAAATGACAAAACGGAGGTATCGGCGACGCGCGTCACTGTATGCCGCATGCCCGTGGCTCTTTAAGAACTCGTCAAAGTGTTATTGCCTCGCGGTCAACGACGACGACGTCAAAGACTGATTGGTCGCCGCGAATAATTCATCCTCGCGCGTATATATACAGAGAAGACACGGGTGAAAAAGAGGGAGAGAGGAGACGCCATTCTTCATACGTGGCGGTATTATGAAGATCGCTCGGCCCCGATACCCGAGGAGAGGGAAATTACGCGGCGTAATTTGTAACGCGAGCAGCCAGCGACAGATGTGTCTATATAGTGTGGGTATAGATACGGATGCGGGGGCTGTCGAACTGACGCGCGAATCGCGAACGTACGCACTCACACACACACACACACACACACACACACACGTGTTTATGTAACCGAGCGAGCAAGCGGTCGGAGCTTCAGCCGTAAATCATATCCCCGCCGTTCTCTCGCCAGATAAAACTTCGTCGTCCTCTCTCTCTCTCTCTCTCTCTCTCTCTCTCTCTCTCTCTCTCTCTCTCTCTCTCTCTCTCTCTCTCTCTCTCTCTGTTGTATTGCACCGGGCGAATCGTACTTTCTCTCTCTCCCCCTCTCTCTCTCTCTCTCTCTCTCTCTCTCTCTCTCTGCGTCGATAGCGCTCGATAACTGTTTTCGCGATATAAATAACGATGTTTCTATTTATAGGGTGAATTATCGGGCGTTTTACTTTTTACGGGCGCGAGCCTTCAATTATATACGCGAGCGCGCGCGCGCAACAAAACGAATCGCTTGATTTACGAAGGCCTTAAAGGTCGAAATAACCACCTGTTGTAAAAGCCCTCTCTTTCGCGCTATAGCTAGCTCGCTAGCTGGCTCGCTTTTTCGCTCTCTCTCTCTCTCACTCTCTTTCTCTTTCTGGGAGCCATTAAGTGCAGACATATTTTGTCATGCTCTCGCAACACTTATTCTTTTTCGTATAATTTGCGAGATTTACGGTCGCCGAATATTCCATTTATTCGATGTCTCCTATCGCCCGGCGTCCTCGGTGCCGTTTCAATTTGTCGCCCCCCCCCCCCATCCCAGTTCTCGCTTCATCTTCTTTTTGTCGCGGCGCTTAGCCTCGTTCTCTCTCATTAGTGTCGCCATCAATTAAATCGGCAAGAGCGCGAAAAAGTCACTTACGAGGCGAACGACGATGTGTTTCAGCGAAACATTTATGAGCTCCACAGGCATGTATTTTTTTTTTCTTTTTTTTTAATATACCGCCGCCTCTGCGGAGCAAAATTGATTGCGCTCAAGATCGCCAGTTTAGCAAATGGAATTCCATCGGCATAAATCTCTCTATGGAGCGAGAGGATTTATCTCGCGTCAATCGTATTCAAATGATCAGCCGGGCGCGCATCGGGTTTAATAAAGTTAAGGGCTTTGAAAGAAGAGGGGGACAAAAGGAAGGGACAGCAAAAGAAGGGAGTGGGGGAGGTCCGGGTGTGCGGGGGGGGGGGCAACGAAAAACTTTGTCTTGGCAATCGAAAAGAATTTCACTCGGTTTTCCGCGATTTCCGCCCGGAGCATCTCGCGCGTTCGCGCGACGGAGACAGAGAGTCCTTTTCTCCGTTTAGCCGCGCGTGAGATTCTCCCCAGAATCCTTTCCAGCGCTCGGGCGCGGATTTTTGGCGCCTTGGGCCAAAATTCCCGAGTAACTTTGTCAAGCTCCGCGCACTCTCGTATCACCCCAGTTGGCAGCCGTTCAAACGCTCCGCGGAGTCAGAGAGAGAGAGACTCGTCTCGGCTCGCTAGCCACGATGGCGCTGCCGCAACTCTCCTCGAACAATGAATTTCGCAGTTATAATTGGAAGTGCCATTGTTAGGGAGAGAGAGAGAGGGAAAGGGAGAGACAGAGAACAGCAGCATCCCTAATGGCAAAGTGCTCGCGGCGAACGGAAGGCTAACTTACTTCGCTCGCGCAGCAAAGCAGCTAGTAGAAGTATTATCGCTCGCTGAGAATGATGCGCCGTCGCTCTCTTATACATTCAATCCCAGGAGATATACGCTGCGACGCTCGTGCCGAATCTTCCATGCAGGCTCGCGTAATTCCCCCGTCGATTGAGACCTGGAGCAGGGTTGGCTCTAATCAGAGTACATCCGAGAAATTATTAATTATTATGGAGAGACTTCGAGCTCGAGCCAGAAAAATTCGGCGCGATCTGGGCTATGGTTGCTGTTATATTTCGTAGGCGATGGATTATGGGAATTTCGGAGCTTCGTCGAATACATTTTATTTTTCAACAATGTTCATATTCATCATTTCGAATGAATTTCAATTTCTGTGAAAGGATAAATTGAATTCATTTAGTGGATGCTATTGCAACTGAAATCTGACATTTAATCAAGAAATTTTTACTTTTTTTTTAATTGAAAGTAGCACTACCAAGCAATTAAAAAAATATCAACAACAGCTACATTCGATACTGTACAATATAAACTTTCAACTCTATGTATATGGATCTAAATTCACGTATACAAAAATACTTTTACATTCAAAACAAGTCCAGCAAAATTCGTGCTTTTCCTAAAAGCCCCTTTAGCTGCAATTGTAGAAGAGCGCGCGCGCACACGAGTAACGAAAACGCTGGCTTGATTATATGTAGAGCACGCGAGGACAGAGTAACACGTGCCCGGGTTGGTACGAACTCGATTTCCCGACCAGAGAGAGAGAGAGCATGCGGACGATGGACGGCGGTCGGGACTTTAATCTGACAAATTTATCTTCCTCCGCGAAATGTCCAGATGAACCGTGTCCGTCCGTCTGTCCGTTCGTCCGTCCGTCCTCCCTCCTGCTCGAGCGATGTACTGCGAATTTTCGAGCGCGACCCCTGCTTGCGTCGTTTCGAGGGCCTCGCATCATTCGTTACAGACGCGCAAGCGTATTATATACATGGACCATCATAAGCAGGCTTTGACCTGTATTGAGAAGAGGCAAGTGCATCTATTTGGAGTCAAAGAGAAGTTGACTTCGCGAGGGTATGTATATGGCGAGGGCAGTACGTTTGTTTCTTGATTATTATTTCGTTTTTTTTTTATGTTGTTTAGAAAATTGGTTCCCGATTGTGATTGACAAGTTGATTCGGGTAATGAATAATCGAATGCCGTTGGCTTGTTCGAGCTCAAAGGAGCGAGAATTGCAATTTAGCGATAAATTTGAACTCGCTACCGATATAATATTAGAGCTGATGAGGGCCTTTGAACCGTTTGTAATTATTGGATATTAAACGGATGAGAAATAATTGGTTTTGGCCAAGTTGCCCGTATATTCTGTAATTGAATTGGTTTGTTTTACTGATATTTAATTTTTCCCAGAAGCCGCAAATTTAATTAACAAGTTTAAATCGGATAATAAACGCTTGTAGATTATATTGTATAAAATATCAAAGGGATTCCAAAAGAAAAGTGTTGCAGCGCATTACAATTGGCAATTGATATAAGAATAAAGAGTGTACACGTAAAATCCGTAAATTTCCTGTTTAAAGCATGCTTTCATCCAATATCATCAGCTTTCGCAAAAAAGAAAAAACGAAAAGCTTTTTCGAAAATTCTCTTCCCATCTCACGGCAAAGGACGCGCCAAAAGCGCCACACGAAGACATTACAATATTCATGCGACTGCTATAAAAATTAATATACTTCGACTTTCATCCTGCGCATATTCATCCTGCGGCCCGTCGCGAGCCATCCAAAAGCAAAAATTGAATTTTTAATGTCACTCGCGCGCCGCTCAAAGTCGGCCTTTGGCCGAGCGAGAGCCGTATTCACCCAGCTGCACGCGCGAATATGCATATAAGCAATACACTTCTCTCTCTCTCGCTCCCTCTCTATCTCCCTGTCATTTACTCTGCGCGTCGTCTGCAGCGTTCACGGTTCATCGCATTGCAACAGCCATTATTATTTGGCGCGCGCCGCTATGCGTGTATATCAAAGTTTGTCGTGCAGCGCATAGAGCGAACGCGCGATGCACCGGAGAAACGCACGTTCTCTCGCGCAGCCTTCCTCTTTGTGTTGCTCCCAACCTCCTATCTCTCTCTCTCTGTGTCTTGCTATCTACACACAAACGAGCAACCCTCTCATTAGACGGGGCCTCATTATACCAATGCGGTGGAGGGAGTAGTGGAAACAGCGACCTCTGGGACCTTTCCACGATTATATTACATTGTTGTACCGACAAAGGGCGCGGTTACTACTTGGATGGGTGATCTCTTTTTTTCTGCGACTACTTCCTGTAATAGGTTGGGTGTTGAAAATTGCCTTCTTACAAACTGGGCTGGAGGTGTGGATAAATGCAGTTTCGGTGATTATAAGCCTACGGAATGTGACCTACACATCCAAACTGAATTATTCCAATTCACCGACCCTCCTGAGGCGGGTTTTCCTAATTAGAATGTATCACACGTGGTTTGTCTATAGGTTTTCTCCGCCCCACAGGCATAACCCTGGACGAATGCGGGATGGATGATAGGTATAGAAAAAAAGTTATAAAAGAGAGGTCCTCGGAAAACGTGTAGGTTATATCGACGCTCCCTACGAAAACTAGCACCTTTTTTGGCCTCCTCACGAAGACTAACACATTTCAGAAAACTGCAACGAAAACTAGCATAACTCACGACTTTGCCGCGAATACTAGTACAATTGGCGAGGTTGCCGCAAAAACTAGCATCATTCACGAGTTTGCGCCGAATAATAGTACAATTCGTATAAGATTGCTACGAAAAGTAGCACGATTCGCGAATTTACGACGAAAAGTAAGACGATTCGCAAGCTTTCCGCGAAAATTAGCACTTCGCGTCACCGTGTTAATTTACATAAGAGGCAGTGGAATGTGCTAGTCTTCGCCGCAATCAAGAGGATCGGGCTAGTCTTCAACGCAAATCAATGGGGCGTGCTAGTCTTCGCGGCCAACGCTAAAATGGACTAGTCTTCGTGGCAATCTGAATCGTGCTAGTTTTCGTAGGGAGCGTCGATATAATGTAATAATAGGAAAGGAAAAAATAAAGGTGTGGGGAGGATACACACTAGGCCAATAGGCGCGTGGAAACCACCAATTTTTTATTACATTATTGTAATTGATAGCGATATACACACGTATATTATACGACTCCAGCGTGACTCTTAAACAATAAACTCTGATTACCGGGAGTGCGCGCGTAAGAGCCCGCCGGGGATGTGTGCACTCTCTCTCTCTCTCTCTTTCTCTCTCTCTCGTGATCGATCGAGACGGCACTAATAACCGATCTCTAGCACGGGCGCGCGCGCAATGGAGAAAGAGAAACGACGATGACGGATCTATACATGCACATAGTTACGCTCACACGTTACGGAGTTACACATACATGTTCGTATATACAGCGTAAGTTCGTCGTCGTCGTCGTCGGCAGTGGCATCGGCGTGTACCAGCCGCGTGTACCTATCGTGCGCCGATCGACGATCGATCGTATACGATCCGCCTCGTTCCGGCAACGAGCACACACTGATACACACACACATGCGCATACATCTCTCTGTGTTGCTGCTGCTGCTGTTCCTGGTGCTCTTCCTCCTCACCCCCTCTTCCCTCTCCAACGTCTGTAGTCTCTCTCGCTCTCTCTTTCTCTCTCTCTTCTCTCGCCCGGATCGACATCGATTTAAAGCCAATCGTAATCTTGATTGCCTCCGCCGTGCACTTGTGCGCGCGCCCATACGGCCACCCTCGTGTGCCTTCTTCCTCTTCTTCTTCTTCTTCTTCTTCTTCTTCTTCCTCCTTGCTCTTTCTCTCTTGGTACAGTGGTCGTAATGGGTCCGCGCGCGATATATGCTCGCGAGCGAGGCGTTGTTTTTTATTCGCAATTTTGTTTCCTGTTTGTTTAATAACGCGCTTTTCTTAATAACCATTAATTAGCGATTTATTAAAGATAATTGATTAGGGAGCCAGCCGTTTATTACAGTCTCATAGAGTCAACGGTAAGCACAATTATAAGAGATGATTTTCCCGCTCGATTGCAAGCCCCTACCTCCTCCTCCTCCTCATCCTCCTCCGGCTGCTATCTCGACAATGTTACCGACTCGTCGATCGCAATCATTACATTCGTAAAGTATACGAGCGAGTTTTAAATTGTATTTGTAATGGAGCATTCTTCTCGGCTGCGAGCGCCGAGTATATTTCTTTCTCAAGATGAACCGCGGAGATTCCCCCCCCCCCCCCCGCTATAGTACGTAGAGCATAAACTTGTGTGTTTCTTCTTCGTTTCTTTTCTTTCTGGGGCGTGCCGCGCTCTCTCGTTCTTATTATCATCGCGAGATGAATTCGTAACAGGTGCATGAACAATTACTTGTCTGATTAGCAATTTCGCTCGCAAATTAATAACAGCTGTGTTATTACACTGCCGTGCCTTTTTATACGATTTTTTTATGTACCAATAAAAAAAAAACACGACGAACGCGTTCATGCAAATATATCCTTTTTATAATTGTTTGCAAAATTAACCGGTACACCGTATAATGGCAGACCTCATTACAACTATGCGAAATAATAACTTTTCGAAATGAAAAGTTCAGCGGTGATGGTAGCCCGTTAAAATCAGCCCGTCGAAATTACAACGTGGGACTGTAATCACGCAATACACCGTATTACCGAACCGTGCACCACTGGCGCGATACACATCTCAACTGCGTCGCCTCTCTATCACTGAGCGTCGTTGTCAAAGCAAAGGGATGAGCTAAATATTGGTATTCTCGCAAAATTACCCGTCTACCGCCTCTTCCTCCCTCCTACTCTGCTCTTGTTAACGCGAACGACAGTATCGCTTCATTCCTCGGTCCATCAGTCGCATATCCTAGCGTGTCCGTTCTCCTTCCCCCTCTAACTCTCTTCCCTCACCTGCAGCGAGCAGCAATCTCTGACGTCGTTATAGGGGCGGGCGCAGGTCAAGTCTAGCGAGCCGCGGGCTGCCGTGCTGTTGAATGCCAAAGGCTGTATATCTGTGTGCCGGTGAGAGAGAGAGAGAGAGAGAGAGAGAGAGAGAGAGAGAGAGAGAAGGGGGGAGAGAGGGATCATCGATCCACCGCAGTGCTGGTAGTGGCGGCGATGCTCCTTCGCCGTCGATTTATCCCGTTTCGCGGGCAACGCGACGTTTGTACGCGTGCCGATCGCGTGTATTACCTACTCGTGAAACTCGA
Organism: Torymus aiolomorphi; assembly: GCA_036365515.1. Lineage (NCBI taxonomy): Eukaryota > Metazoa > Arthropoda > Insecta > Hymenoptera > Torymidae > Torymus > Torymus aiolomorphi. The sequence goes on from CM070876.1 coordinate 25,934,323, forward strand.
GAGAGCGCCGAGTTTCCTGAAACCTTAGAACCGATAGAAGCTGCTCCTCGGGCTTTTTCATCAGCGCCGCACGCGAGATGCGCACGGCACGCGGGAGAAACAACGCGCGATTTATGTAAAGATCTTAATTGACCCTCGTCATTTGCAAGGCGGCCACGTGTCGTGGACCATAGAAAGCTACGCTGAAGTGAAGAAGAAGAAGAAGAATAACAGTGTATAGCAGTAAAAAAAGTTTTTCGCTCGCCCTCTCGCACTCGGCCATGTGAGAGGAAGTATAAGGATCGGTTAACGCTCGGCGCCAGCCCTGTTCGCGCACGCGCTCTCTCTCTCTCTCTCTCTGTTCTCTTTCTTTGTCAGCTCTCTCTCGTACTATAAGGAAAGAGAGGGAGAGAGAGAGGATACCGTTCCCATAGAATATTAATGCGATCTTGCGCTCGGGCGTCCATACACATCGGCTCCTGTTACACGAGCGCGCGCGCGCCAGCTCGCACGCAGACCCTCGCATTGTTGCGCAATATACTTTGACGCCGGTGACTTCCCCTCGCGCATACACGTATATACACACATACGCGAACGCGCGAACTTGCTTGTTAATCGCGCGCCGGCAAGGGAGGGCGAAGGAGAGAGAGAGAGAGTCAGCAGCTACCGGGCGCGAAGACTGATTACCGTTGCGCGGAGCGTGGGTACGAGACACACACGCGCGCGCAAGCACGGGGAGGTTACTACTAGCGTGACGCAGCTACTGGATTCCGGAAGAATTCCGCGAGAGACAGAAAGAGAGAAGAGTGAGAGAGGGGCAGCGAGAGAGTGCGAGAAGCTGTAGCGCGCTCTTACAGGGATTCCTTCTCGTGCCTTCCGCTCCCGTGCAGTGTGTGTATATGTGTTCGCGCGCACGCGGGAGGAGGACGCATTCTTTGCCCTCCATCGTCCGCCCATTTACTTTTCTCCAATCCTTCCGCTCTCTCGTCGCTTCCTCTTTCAGACGCTGTACCTGGCCCGAGATTTTACTTCTTTCTTCTTGTTCTTTCTCCCTTCACCCTTTGACCCCCACTTGCGCTTTTTACTTTATTTCGCGATTTTTTTCCACCCCTGGCCCAGCACAGTCTCCTTTCCTTCCTATTTTGCTTTTTTTTCTTCCATCTGTATAGCGACCGATCCTCCAGAGTGCGCGCATGAGGGGTGCGCCTTCTATCTGCCCTCTCTCTCCCTCTTACCTCTTCCTTTTTCCCGACTCGAGGAATTCTTCCCGAGCAGCTATCCCGCGCCCTGGCTCTTGAGAGCCCCCCGAGTGCCCGCACTCGCCAGTTCTATTACGTTTTTTGACGGTTCACGACCGCCCGACCTTATCGAGTTATCACTGAGAGCCGAATTCACAGGGCTGTTTTCGCTCTCGCCCCTCCTTAGGGCTCGCCAGCGAGCGAAAATCGCTCAGTTCGCTGCAGCACTTCGTTTACTCTCGACCTATCGCGCCTTATGTTATTATTATATGCGCTGCGCCAGAAAAAGTAAATACTCGGGGTAGTACGAAGGTTTCATTATCTTCAATTTTCATAAATAAACAGTAGAGCTCCTGCGGCCGGAAACGTTGATATCCTTGTATACCGGCTACAGAATTAATGAACGCACGCGCGTCCAACTCGGCATTACTCCTATATTTATACATATACAACGTACGTATACAGTACTGCTCATTGCTGCAAAAAGAAAATAATAGCAACGAGCGCACTGGCGAGTTATTTTCATTCTCATGGAAATGCAGAGGCGCGCGAGCGCGCTTTCGCTCATATCAAAGAGAAATACTCGTTATGATTTATACGGCTTCTTCTGATTCTTCCCGCTTGTGTATCATTGCTAATGACTTGTAATGACGGCGAGGAAAAATTCACTTCTACATACTTTTCGGGCGCTCGCGCGCCAGCAGGGCATTATGCAGATCCTCTATCTCGCATTGAATCTGAGTAAAAGAGAGAGAGACGAGAGAAAGAGACGAGAGAATATAAGAAGCCTCGCCCCGTAAGCTTAATCACTGTACATAATTGTAATGGCAAGACAAAAACGGCGCGCAACGGCGGCGCGGCTGCATAATTTATGCGAGTTACCGGGAACAGTTTCGTTCATCATTAAACGTAATTGTAAAATTCCTCGGCAGCCTCTTTCTCTCTCTCTCTCTCTCTCTCTCCTCCTTACACTAGTCTGCACTAGCTCTCTACTTATACACACACACATACACAGAGACACGTATGCACACATACGCGTGCACGTGCGTATACCTTTTTTTTGTTACTATCGATCGCTATCGCGGCTTCCTCGCTCTATCATTACGCGTACAGGTGGAGTGAGAAAGCGGCCGAGGCACGAAAGAGCGTCAGGAATGCCGTGAAATGGCCCGATTAACGTTCGGCGACAAAAACGACCTGGCGCGCGCGTGCGGGAAGAATGGGCCCGACGAGAGAGGCCCGTGCTCTCGCGCCTATACTCGTCCGACCCTTTTTTGCCAATTCCTTCGCACCGCTCGAGCGTTCTTTCTTCGAGCCTCTTCGCTTTATCGCTTTTGCCCCCCCCCCCTCCCACACGCCTTCCCACTCATCTCGTGTCTGTCGCAGCTGAATTAACACCCCGCGAAGAAGAGAAAGGCGGGGGCAAGAAATTCATTCCGACGCCTGCATTTTCCTCGGCATTTTTCTATGGGAGAATGAAGAAGATCGAGTGGAGAAGTGTCGTCTTCAATGAATCATACTTCATTTTCTGCTTTGCTTTTACAACGAAGGAAGTAACTTGATTGGGTGGAAGAAGAGACGACGTTTTTGCGATTATTCGGATGCGCACAGTGGTTAATTATTTACCCAACGTTTTTGCCCCGCGTCCGCGAGGACTATTCGCAAAAACGATCTTGTAAATGTAGGCGGTAGGAAGAGCAAGAGAGCCGGTCGAAACGAGTTAGTGAAAATGCGCAATTCCCAATGTTATTCCGCCAAGCGGTTTCATCTTTCACGAGTGAGTGAGCCGCGCTTCCTAGCTCGCTCTCTCCTTCTTCCTTTCCTCCCGGCGAAAATTATACTTTAGGTGATTGAAAGTGAAGCGAAATAATGATCAGACCGATTGCGCGCGCGTGCGCTGCGGGAAAAGTAAGAGTCCAGTCGACTCGGAAGAGCGAGCTAGCGAGAGAGAGAAAGAGAGAGGCAATAAGTTCAAAGAGTCATTGGGAGGCACGCGTGAATGCGAGCTAGCGAGTGCTCAGGTGGTATATAAGTGATAGACGCTCAGCTTGCACGCGTGCATGTACTGCAGAAAGGCTGCCGAGAGGTTGCAGGCGGGAGGTATACCCGAGCGTCATTACTGCTCCCCCATCCCCCACCCCCCCTCCGGCCAATGTAAACGCATAAACAACATATGACACGGAACCGCATTATTTATGTCCGGCCGTAAAGAAGCGCCTTGATACGCATAATTGCGTCTGGTTACGCACGGTTACGCAGCCTCGAGAATAAGATCAGCTAGAGGAGGAGGAGGAGGAGGAGGAGGAAGAAGTAGAGAGAGAGAGAGAGAAGAGAGTTTTATCCTAGCTGCTCGCTCGGAATACTGCACCTAGAGGGAGTGAATCGCGAGTGAACACATCCGGGTCTGTTGAGCTGCGTGATTCCCCCTCTCCCCAACCCCTCCACTCCATTATGCTCTACTCGATGGGGGTTTTCAATATTTCATAACACATATAATTCAAACGGGGTGCAGGAGGTATTTGCGCGCACGCCTGCATAGCAGCCTGGTAAAAGCAGAGGCAATCCTCCCCCCTCCCCCCACGTCTGGCCCCATCCAGATAAATATTTAGTAGCTGGTAATGGTTTTAAGTACATTACGCAGGTGCGAACTGCACTTTCTTCCTTCGGCGCGGAATTATTTAAGGGCAAGCGAGAGTTTTTAAACGCTGCGGGAGCTTAATAAATTACGCTGCAGCGGCGAACGGAGCCGAACCGCGTATATATTCGAGGCGGTGTGGCGGGAGGTGGAAACAATTTCAATTTTTCCCCCCTCGGCGTATAACTTTCGCGCGGCTGATGCCGTAAATCAGTCGGCGAGTGAAAATTACGACTCGCCAAAAGTGCGCGCGCGCGTGATAGAGATAAAAGCACGGGGTCTTAATTCGCGATAGCTCAACTGTATACAGCTAATATTATATATGTAGAAGGTATATATAAATATACGCACTCCGCGGAATCGCTGATACCGATGGTGAATGACGTGCAAATGGGGCTATATATGCGCTATTATCGGCGCTCTCACATATACCATACTGTATACGTATATATAAATGAATATAATTGTATATGTATATATAGGTATATGTAATACGTGCGTCTACTCACCGGCATAGGAAGTCCCTCTCACCGAGACAGAGCTCGAGGCAGTGCTGGCGAGTCGAGGCGTTGCTCGACCGTCGCGTGTGACCCTGGAGCCGGTGGCCCTGCACTCTGTCGATGCACCAGGCGCGCTCGCATGGCTTCACCGACAGGCAGCTCTTCTGCGCGTAGATCGTGAACACCGGGAATTGCGACTGCGACAGCGCACCTGCAACAAGAGAGAAAGGCGCGCCCGTTAACAAAAGCTACTTTAGCGACACGACGCCGAACCGCGCGCCCATTATCTGCGAATAACTGTACTTGGCGCTCGCTCGCTCGCGCCGATATCGGCGCCATAGAGAGAGAAAGAGAGACAAAAAGAAACGACGTCTTGCTTTTTGTCGAGTGCGCGACGTGCGAGGGTTATTAATGCTGGCTCGTTCAGAGACTCGCTGACCCAGTATGAGGTGGGTATATGCGGCGTTTGATTTTATTTATTTATGTATTTACTTATTTGTTTAATTGTGCAGTTTGAAATTTTATATTTTATTGTGATAAATATTGTTGACAAGATTAGTTCAAAAACGTAAGGAAGCAAGTCTTTTGCAAGGTAAAAGAAAATTGAAGTGCGAAAGCCGAAGAAGCGTCCTCGACCGGTGCTGTTTTGTAATTAATCTTGACAGTTTGATGGAAGATTCACTTGATAATAAGAAGTGCTGAACTTTTCCTCCCAAGTATCTGGCGAGTAGTGAGAGAGAGAGAGAGGAAAATCCATCGATCTTTCGCTATAAGTCCTCGATAAAGTCATACGACAGCAAAACTTTAGCGATTCGAGCAATATATATAGCAAACTAGTATTTGGATACTAATACTACTACTACTACTACTACTAACCAGCGCGATAACGTCGCTTCGACTTTATCGCAGAGCACAGTTTGCTCATAGCGCTGGATTATTTCCTGGTAGAAAATTATATTCTATAGCTAACGTGTTAATTAAATGGAAGCATTTTAAACAAAAATCATAATGCAAAAATAATATATAATTCATCTAAAAGTTCTACTATTACTTAAAATACATATCCCTTGTGGAAATTCAAAACATTTTATAACTAATAACTGACCATTTATATTAGAAACTTGCTATAAAATGGAAATTTCTCTTGTCCAGTTTGTAGCTCCCGATGAAAGGCTTTTTCTCCTACTATTTAGTCATTTAATAGATTGAAAAATACACTGAGGGAAGGATTTGTTTACTGTTAACATGGCATTGTAACTGTTAACATGCGTATGTTTAAATATGACCAAATATAGGCATTGTAACAGTTATAATGCCATGTTAACATTTAAGTTACCATGTTCTCATAAACAATTTCAATATGTTACCTGAGAACATTGATATTGTAATAGTTACAATATGCTTATTATAGTAGTTTTTTAATCTAATGGCCAATTTTTTACCAGGATGATGTTGTTTTATAACAAAAACGTTTCAAATAAAAATATCATTTATTTTTTTACTCTAACGTTTCGGACATTTTTATTGTTTATCCTGATGAGGGACATAAATAATAAGAATGTCCGAAACGTTGGAGTAAAAAACTAAATGGAGTTTTTATTTCAAACCTTTTTGTTCAAACTATATATATTCAAATAGATAAATATGTTAACAGTAACAATATTCTTCTCTCAGTGTAGAATGAGTTTTTTTAAGACAAGCGCAAGCTGTTCTTGAGTATTTTATAGGTATTAAAACTGATCAGTTTCTTTAGTCTGGAAATGACTAGCAGAAGGCTTGCTGTTATGACAAGGAGTGAGAGAGACAGAATCAGATGGAGAAATAAAAGTTTTACTAATTATTCATAGAATGAGTGCAACAAATGATTTATTAATGTTATTTATTTATATTTTTGTAAGCCATCCATACACTTTAATGCTCTTTCATCAACCATAAAATTAGTAAGTAAATCAAATACGAATATTTTGTTGTTACGTCAATCTAAGAAATAGACAAATAATGGTCTAAACATCGTTTCATCATAGCGATTAATTAGCCAATTTTACTAGCCATTTTCTAACATCTTGGCCATTTCGTATAGATGATTTTCTACCAGGGATTTTATGAAGTGTAAATGCCATAATTTATTTCGGATTGGTACATAATTATGAAATACAAGCAATGTTCCAGAACAATTCTACCAGGGTTACTTTATTCAAAATTCGATTTGCTCGATTAAAGTAACAGAGTTTCCCTCTTACCAACCAAAAAAAAAAAGAGAAAAAAAACTACCCCAACGCAAACAACTAATTTTCAACACTGCCGAGATTGCCTGCTCGCTAGTCTGCCATTACAGCTCGTTCGCTTGCAATTCACGATTTTCAAAATCAGAGACAAGCGCGCGCGGAGAAGTCAGCGAGCGGTGAAATAATTGCGAGCCCTCAGTTCACTTCCGTTTCCCTCTAATTTCCTAATGGGCTTTGGGACCGACGGAAAAGCGTCGGCAGTGGCAGCGGCGAAGGTCGTGCGACTCTCGTAAACTCAGAATGAGCTATACCAGCGCGCGCTCAGGCCGATCATTCATCGGACTGTCGATAGTATACGCGGCGAAATTGCGGCTAAGAAGACGTTACTCGTTACGCCGTGGCGCGAGCCTATCTACTCTCCCGCAGGCCCGCACCAACGCACACATACACTCTTGGCCTGACTTCGGCCTCACTTCCGGGGACCCAAGAGCTACGCGGCTAGACAGGAGCAGCAACAGCAGCGCTTACAGTTATAATGCTACCGCATTACAAGATAATGGAGTATTATACACCGCGGAGAGGAGTCGCGTCTCCTCTCTATGGAACTTGCGCGTATATATACCTGTGTGTGTACCTGAAGAGAATGATAGAGAGAGGATCGCAAACCGCGCGATGAACGAATATTGAAAGTCATATTTGCACTCGCCCTCCCATCCGCTGAGCCGAGTACACACAGATCGCAACCTCACCCGAGTGCGATATATAACTTCTCCGAGCTATACTCTTCCTCTCTCCCTCTTCCATTTGTTCTTAGGCATCGAGGCGAGATACGCGAGTGTATACGTGTATATAACAGCTAAGGTGTGTGCGCACGCACTCGCGGGTCTCTCCTCCTCGTTGTGGATTCTAATCAGACCTTGGGCACGCCTCGGAATTCCCAAATCTGTTGGCGAATTGTTTAAGCGCGTAACTTGCTTAGTGGAAATTACATTTTGCCACTACCGGGGCGACCGCGAGCAACTGGGATTGTTGCTAGTTTGTAAAACGCGTGTACAGCGCGCGAACAAAGTGAGTATATATGTAGCATAGTTTGCTATTCCGAAGTGACGAATGTAATATGTAATAGAGTGCGTGACTGAATTTACGGATCGCGTGCTCGCGATATTTCGAAAGTGCGTTTGCTCTGATACGAAAATAGCATATATATATATATATATAAAATTCAAGTTTGCCCGCGAGATGAAGAAGGAGTGTTTCTTCATTAAAAAGTTACCCGCGAAAGTTGAAATGAATTAACGCGGCGAAATTAATGGAAGAGAGCGGCGTGCACTGACACATTTGAGAAAAATGAGCAGCGCCGGAGTCAAGTTTGCTTTATGAATTAAACTTGCTACTTCTGACCCAATTTTTAGATTGAAATCTAACTAAAGAATAAAGTTGTTGCTGCTGTCGGACAAAAAATGAAACATTTCGCTCGGCAAAGGCTGTGCCGGAAAAATTCATTCCACCTCGTTACAGCGCGCCACCTGCTCAAATTCTTTTTCATCAACGTACAAACTGAAAGAGCCCCCTCCCCCCAAACTACACCAGCTTCTCTCTCCCCTGTCCCCAAACGCCAACCTTCTCCCTCGACTTGCCTCAATATGAGGCATAACTCAGAACGCAAGGGCGTGCGATCCAGTTTACGTCCTCCCTCTTTCTCTCTCTCGCCTTCCGCACCTCCTTCGCTTTCGGGATATTGAACAAAAATCTCCTTCGACCTGCGTATAACATACATACGCACACACACGCACCACGCCCGACGTAACTGTACGTTCAATTTGTGGCGGTGATTTACATCTAGCCATCTGCCGCCACGAGCTTTGTGTTTCGACGCGCTGTGTGAAATCTCCAGCGTAGCGAATAATTGGCTACCGTTAATTTTGCAAATTAACGTGCTACGCGGGCTTAATTAAGCCGCGGGGCGGCAGGGATGGGGGAGGCGGAGGATGCTGCAAGCGGCGTAATATAACTCTCCTTTTCCTCGGTGTGCCTGTGTAATATATAGCATACAGCGAGCGAGCGCACGCGCACTTCGCTCTCATCGTCAATAAACCTAATATATATATGTATATATAACCGCCGCGTTGAGAGCGCGTATTTTTCGTACCGACGGAATAAGGTTTACGGACTCGCGCGACTGCGCAGCAGTTAGAGATTCGTTACGCGGCTAACGGGCTTCAGGAATAATTATAACGATATGTGTATTTATTAAAATGTACATCAAACACGCGTTAACCCATTAAGAAGCGCACATAAGACGTACTATATGTCTGTCTACTTCGGACGTCAAACGTCGCGCGCGCTTTAGTGCTCGTTTTCCCCCGCGCAATCGAATGAAGTAGGTCGGCTTTTTATTATAGTTATGAGACATCATGCGAGCCGGAAAACCACCGTTTTTCTAAATTGGAGGCGACAGTTTAAACACGACGTTTATACGCGTATTAAAACTGTTATCATTTTTATTTAGATTTTTCTTTTACATGCGCGAATAATAAGAAAAATGTTTTTTATACGGTGTATTAAGTCAAATTCGAGAAATTTAGCTCGCGGTCAGGCAGAATTCGACAAAATAACAGACTATTCTTGTATTTCCACTGTTAATAAAGTTGAGCGATCGAATTGAGAGAAATAACGTCGTAATGTCGCCTCCCGCGTTAGCAGGTATATATAGAGTTGCGAGTGGGGAATGTTGTTTTTCATTGTTATAGTTGTGCATTCGCACAACCCCTGAATGGAATTCCTTGCCTGCTGCGATAAGAAACTTTTCATCTCTCAGCAGGTTTAAAACTGCTCTGAGAAGGCATCTCCTTGACCTTGACTAATCACTCGCGAAATGCTCTACATTAAATACTTTTATGTATCGTTCAATGTGCGCTGTTTTATATGTATGAATGTATTTATTAGCGCGAGTGGTGAGAGTGAATGCGAGATGTCAGCTTTGATAACGATCTGATAACTTCAGTGATAGGTAATGTAATTAATATGTTAGTCATGCAGTATTCTAGTCAACCTAATTTCTAGTCATTTTAAATTATTCTACTCTACTTCCCATCTGTGATATCACTATTTTAATTTTGACTTACTACTGTGTATTATATAGCTTTAAGTTTAGACTGTAATATTTCGCAATCAGTATTAATTTAAAAGACTGAAATTAGGTATTGGCCATCATTGATTTTTAAATAAATCTGTTTTATATTAAGATATTAACGATGTATTTCAAAATATTACAAGATTGTTACATTATAATGTTATATAACTGCTTATTAAGTTTGTAAAACTACTTTTTACAATAAATGAAATACTAATACTAATACTAACCCTATGCGCGCCGGGGGCCACTCGCGATGATGTTTCCACTCTACCGCGGGGGTAATAGAAAATAATTGATTATCAACAGCCGCGCGAGATTGCGGAAAAGGAAAACGAAGAGTGGAACAGAGGAAGAGGTAGCAGCGGACGGGGCGGAAGAACGGCCCTCGCTTTGCGGGCGAGGATCGTTTTATAGTTCATTCAACAGCTCAGCGGCGCACAGGGCATCGCGCGCGCTAGTGCGATCATCGAGAAGTGTAAGTAAGCATCATCGTCGTATAGGCGAGCGCGAGCAAACATCATAGCCAAGCGTATAGGTCACGGTTAGCAGGTGCCCGGGAAAAACGTGACCGGAAAAGTCAGCGCTCGGTAAGGCAACGGCCGCGTGCCGTAGAGAGAGAGCGAATATATGTATATTGCATAATATCGCGCACGGCTATGTGTATACGAGTCGGGCGACTATTATATGCGCGCTCGTGTATGTGTGTGTGTATGTAAGCCGGCAATAAAATCTCAGGGAATGCCTCGATCGTTGATACATACGCGAAGGAGAAAGAGAGAGAGGGAGAATTCATCCTGCGAGTTTTGAAGAGTGCATATATATATATGTGTGTGTGTGTGTGTGTGTGTGTGTGTGTGTGTGTGTGTGTGGGTGTGTGTGGGTGTGTGTGTGTGTGTGTGCGCGCGTGGGATCCTAGCGGGACATCGTGCGCGCTCGGCAGAGAGGCAATGGAGATAGAGGGACAAGAGAGAGATGCATTTCCGGCTGCGCACTCGTCCTATAATATGTACACACACACACACACACACACACACACGTGCGCGCGCCAGTGCAACGACAATGTCTCGCGGTAACACCGGTGCGCACACGCACTCACGCAGGCGCGAGCATTCAATTGTTCATTATCGTTTGCAAGTGCGGGATCAGCTGTGTATATTCGTGTGTGTGTATGTGTGTGTGTGTGTGTGTGTGTGTGTGTGTGTGTGTGTGTGTGTGTGTGTGTGTGTGTGTGTGTGTGTGTGTGCGTGTGTGTGTAAGCGAGGGCACGAATTTCACGCGCCGCGAGACAAGAGCAAATGAAAGGCGAGCGCGAGCTATTGATTTCAATTGAAGGAGATTAACGGGACGTTAAATTATGCCCTGACGAGCGAGATCACGCACTTTTTCTTAATGTCCCGCCTCCGTGGTAATTACACGAGCGATTTGCGATCGTGGGCGAGTGATCGCGGCGACAGTGTTTGAACGTGACCTGAGTCTCGATTGTTTCTTTTCTTACGACTACTCTTCTATCGATCGTCTTATACCTATTATGAGAAAGATGCAGAGCGAAGTTTGCGTCTAATATTACCTTCGCCTGTAATGGCGCCACATAGTTATTTCGGCGTAATCGTCCATTTTTACCTACAGTTATCACCAATGACTTGCCGCAGTCTTGAAGTACGCGTGCGTGCACGTGTGTGTGTGTCTGCGTAGCCTAGTTATGACCCGCGTAAAAAAAGTTACTATGGCCCAAATATTGCACATAGTATTAGCCAAGTATGGGCAAGATGTAGCCTATAAAAAACAATATATGAAGAAATATTGGCTTTATAATGCCACGGCGCCGGAGCCACACACGGCCAATCTTTAGACATATCTTGGGCAACTATTACCTATATATTGCTTATACAAATTCAATGTTTCGATTAACATTGCCAATAAACGAAATTTTTCGGTATGTGTAGCAGTAAAAGAAGCAATATTTGAGCCAAATCTATCCACATTTTTATAAAAAGTTGCCAAGATGTGAGAAAAACATCCTTATATTGCAGAACTATGGCTACATATAAATAAAATGTGTCGATATCGTGGAAGTAATAAAAATAAAAAAGAAAAATTATATATTATAATATGAATAATAAAAAAAAACCGTGATAACTAGAGAATTAATTTTTTTTACAAAATATAGGTAATTTAATTCTCTTTAGAATGCCACTCATCCCATTTAAATACATAGAGCCGTTCTCGAGAAATTACGATTTAAAAAAAAATTGAAAAAAATTTTAACCTCAAATATCTCCGAAATTTATAGATCAATCCTTTTGCCCAAAGAACTCACTCGATTGGTATACAAAATCTACCCCTACAAAGAATTTCAAAGTGATTAAGCTAATTTTACTATAGTTATTGAACGACAAAAAAAATCACTTTTTTTTATAAATGATTTTTTTTTCTCAAAAAATAATGAATAAAAAACCTAAAAATTTAGTAAGTTATAGTACTTAATATCCTTTATAACCAAAAAAATATTCATGTTAATATCTTTTTTTAATTTCGAAATATAACCTATTTACAAAAAATTACGTTTTCATCAATAACTTATGACGAAATATAGCTACCGACTTTTTTTTTTTTTAAATTGTAGATAATTTTATCCTACATACAGAGAATTCATGATATATAAACAATATTTGTTCTAAATATTAAAAAAATCGAAAATAAAAAAATTGAAAATTAAAAAATGGCTATAAAAAAAAAATTAAATTTTACAAAAATAGAATATTGATCCCAATTGTGGAAGCAAAATCTAAAAAAATGATCACTCTCTCGTTAAAATCGGTCGAGTAGATCATGAGATATCAGCGTATACGGACAAACACATACACACACACACACACACACACACACACACACACACACACACACACACACACACACATCCATACGGACATTTTCTAAAAATAGTGTATTTCGATTCCAAATTTGCTAAATAACATTTCTAACACATTATCTCATAAACTTTTTTTTTTACTATCACAAAGCTTCCTCTAGGAAGAAGCAAAAACACATCAAAATATATTAAGACATGAACAAATTTTCTCATACCAAGCATTTCAAAAATATCGGTAAAATAAATTAATATCGTACAAGCTAAAAAATGAAGTAATCAAAATTATACAGAAAAGAGGTACATTTAAGGTAGTTCTCTAATATATCAAAAAGTGGGTTTCGAAAGTAACAAAATTCTAGCATTTTCTTTAAAATCTAAATAATTTTTCTTTATTTTTTAAAATATAGGTTGCCGACCTATTTTTGAAGGAAAAAATTATTGAAAATGGTTACTTTTACATTGAGAGTAAATGACGCCATAAAACGCATAACAGGAAGAAATAGTATTACTTGGTAAAAAAGTGGGTTTTCAAGAAGAAAAACATAGCTTAAGAAAAATGAAATTCAGCTCTTTCTTTTAAGTTTATCAAATATGTGTCAAGCCGACCTTTTTAAAAAGATATAAATGATTATAAACCCAAATAGCAGACGACATGCATGAAAGCGAGTGAGACAGAACGACGTGTATGGTATTCGTGTGATATAGTTTGTGCTCTCGCCGAGTGCACAAACTATAACGCGTTAGAGAACTACCTTAAAAGAATTGAAATAAAGAAATTTTTTAAATAAAAAATTTTATTTATTTAAATAACAATTTGCTTTATACATTCTCACTGTTTCTCAGAGTTATTAGCTGGTTCAATTATGTATTCCTCCTTGCTGTTCTCCTTGTTCTAAAGAAATATAAAAACATATAAAGATAGTACCACAAGGGCTTTAAGGCAAAGCAGTAACGGCCATATGCCACTGGAATACACTGGTGAGCGTGGGAGTTCAGAACGCAAATGCGTTCCAGCTATAGAGACAAAGATGTCACTCTGTACACTGAGAGAGAAAAAAACAGAAACAGCTTGAATCTCCGATCAAAATAGCTGGAATCGTCGGGTAGGAAAACAAAGGTTAGAATTGCCCTAACGCTCGCGTAAAAACAACCTGAGCGACGGGCACACACTCAAGCGTCAAAGGTCACGTGACCTTTGTTTAAGTTGTTTCTGCCCGACTCTCAAAAAGAAACTGCTTGACTCTCCAGCAGTTTTAGCTTAACGTACTTCGGCTATGCCCCCCATGTCTGACTTAAGCTATAACCTAGCTTATTTTTATTCTCACTGTAGCTGCTGATCACGGTGCGCGGAGAAGGCCAGGGAGTGGGTTGTCGCGCACTTGTGCTGCCAGCGCGCGAAAGCTTTGCCTCCAATAGGAAAACGCGCGGAAAACTTGCAGCAATTAGAGGCCAGCGCGGGAAGTATGGGCCAATAAGGGCGTGATCACTCACGCATTCTTAGTCGGAAGAGCGGGCTCCTCACAGTCATAAATACGGTTGCTGAGCCATGTGTCATTTATTTTCATTTTCGTTCTCGTTGCGAAAGGTCGCCTGCGAGCAACCAAAAACACCTCCGTTATTATAAAACAGCACTGTTATTTATTGTAATCAAATAAAGAGTGTCAATTGTTTGTAGATGTTTGCTTTGTTTTAACAGTGATGTTTGACAGCCCACTCCCTGGTTTGAAAAATGAATGTAATTTTACGTATAAAAATTATTTATAGTATTTTTTTCGTTTTAATTGTGTCAAAAATATACATTTTTGTTTCGAGTATACACGAAGAATTCCCATATTTTTTCGCAACAAATCGAGGTCTGGAAATTCAAATTCACATAAATAAGTAAATATTCTTAATTATACGCTAATAATAATAGCAATAAAATGGCCGAATCCATCTCAAATCAGACAGCCCGCGTATGCCTATTTCACCTATCATGTTGAAATAAAAATATTTATGTTCTACTCGAAAAAATATTTTACACGTGTTTTTTTATTTTTTTGTTTCATCAAAATTTCATGCGTTCAGCGATGCCGAAAAATTCCGAGAAAATTCTTTCATTGAGAAAAAAAATTTTCAATGTGATTTTCAGACTGCTATTGTTTCAGCAGTTTTTCGAGCTTTTAAACGTGTAACACACAATTTCACTCAGTTTTGAGCCCTCTTTAACGGCCTTAATGTCATTTTCAAAAAAAATAAATCCACGAGCTATGCACTTTTTACTGAAAAATTCATTTTTTAGGGAAGTGCCTTTTTCTCGAAAACCCCATGTTTTTTTTGCACAATTTTTGTTGTCGTGATAGAGGACGGTAATGCCTAGCTAGACGTATTTGTGAGATTCGGTACTTTTTCCCTGGGATAGCGATCACTAATGAGATAACACACAAACAAATTTTTCACGCCTAATGCTTATATATAGTCAATGATATTAGAGTCAATGTAAAGGTATTTGTCTTTTTGTGTATGTAATATACAGGTACACATAACTATGTATTTATTTGTTATTTACGTCTTTTTGATTTTTTATTTGTATACCTTTTTTTCATGTGTATACCTATTTTACTACCTTTGTTTTTCTGCTTCATTGTTCTTAATTCAGTAAGCGGACGATCAGCGGTCTTTGCTGTCAAACAATGTATTTTATCGTCACATGTTTTTTTAACCCATATATGAGTTTTTTGAATTCCAGGATACTTTGGAGTTGTAAGCCAATCAATATTTTTTTCTTTTCTGAATTGTTCTATTTCAGCATCTTGTAAATGTATTATTTTAATAGCATCAGTATATTTTTGAACATGTATTGCAAAATCATTTGCGTTTTGAATAGCTTCTTCAAGGGGCTCTCGAAGATTATGCGAAGTAGCATAATGCTTTATAAGTCCACCCACACCATCTACAGCTCCTTTGCCGTGCCCAGTAGCAGAGAACAACCATTTTATATCACACGGTGCTCGTTTTAGTTCATCTAATTGAAAGCGATTTTTAAAGTGACTCGCAGCGCCGTCTGATACGATGGTAATTTTTTTAATTGAATCACAACAATTTTCTTTCAAGAATTTTATAATTTTTTGTACTGCTAGCAAAGCATACGCTGAATCATGTTTTCGGTCATCACTTATAACTGCGAAACTTTGTGTCGAATCCCCTTGATAAGAGACTGCTGTGAAAATAGAAATTTGATCATTAACCCAATGATTTCCTTGAACAGCTTTATTATGAATCACAGCCCAGTTTTCAGCGAAGTCTATTTGAAGAACTAAATGATGTGAGTCTTTTTTAGCACTTTCTCTTTCTGTTTTTATAGCTTTGCGTTGTATATTTTTTACATACATGTGAGTACTAACCCTCATGGTCCAAACCGAAAGTTCATCTTTAAAAGCAGAAATTGATAGTGTCTTTTTAATCAGGTTTCCATTATCCCACAAAGCATATGTAATTTCTTCTGTGCCTTCTACATCTTGCAGTTTTAAAACATGAAACGTAATTCCCTTAATCCCTGGACATAGTTTACATTCTTGTAAATAACATAAATCAGATGGCTCAGAACACATTGTTGCATTTATTATTTGTGACCGACTTTCATCCAACTCTGTGACGTTACTCCCTCTAAAATTAATTAAGCTCGTAAGAAATAAATCATAATTTGCGCAATAGATACAGAGACAAACTTCTTTGATGGGGCTAAGTAAGACATACTTCGGTCGCAAACTATAAAATTTCGATTTTCCAATTCTCAATTCTGGATAATCATTTTTAAATACTTTATACGTCTCTTTTAAACTTCGAGTAAGAAAACGCTTAACTTTTTTCTCTTTTTTATTGTTAACTTTAATTGTAACAACGTCACATTTATTAGGACTTTGTCTTGAACAATTAAAATCATCATTTAAATAATATTCCATAACAATTTTTTCCATGTTTTCATCAATCGGATGGCCTGAATATGCATCTGGTTCTGAATAAATTCCTTTTTCTTTAACAAGATTTCTCGATTTGTTGATCATATACATTGTTATTTCTGGAAATAAAGATAAAATTTCATGTTTTGTAAAGGATGAAGGTAGCAAAGTCAGAATTTTTATTTTTTCTGATACCGTAGAACACTTTTGCAAGGCTAGACCAAGATTTTGTATCCATTCTGTACAATGGCATACAGTTGATTCATTTGCTGTTATAGAAACGTCATAAACATTGTTCAACTTCACATCAAGGGTATTAGACAATGTTGAAAGTATTTTTTTTTTCTTCTTTGTTACGTAATTTTCAATTGATTTTTCATGTATAAGATTTTTTCTTTTAAGAGGCGATACAGAACCTAAGAAAGATGTACTTATTTCATTATTAAATTCTTCAATGCGTTCTGGAGTACTTGGTAAAAAATCTTCATCTCTATCAACTACGTTATCGGTAACTTCATTATCCGTTATAAATTCATTGTCAGTACTACTCACCAATTCTAAAGCACGATTGTAACAATGTTGACACAGATATGTAGAAGGTGCCAAAGGTAAATGAGGATAGAGGTGCTTCAATGGATGAGCAAGATTCTCAAGTTGTTTTAAACGTACGGAACTAGATTTGTAAATAATTTGTTTGTGTTTGTCTAAAAGTCTGCACATTTGATTCTCTCTGTTGAGTAATATTGAGACATCGTAGTTGAGTTGATAAGGTGTAAATATGTAATAATTTTCCAAAAGATGATGGTTTTAAATAAGACGAGATGTGTGATATATAGCAGAAACCGAACTTTTCTTTGTAAATGTTAAGTCAAACCATATCCATCTAGCGGACAAATGTACTAGTACATATACTCCTATAAGTAGGCGCACGTACATGTATATTACATACGCACAAAGATAAATACCTTTACATTGACTCTAATATCATTGACTATATATAAGCGTTAAGCGTGAAAAATTTGTTTGTGTGTTATCTCATTAGTGATCGCTATCCCAGGAAAAAAGTACCGAATCTCACAAATACGTCTAGCTAGGCATTACCGTCCTTTATCACGACAACAAAAATTGTGCAAAAAAAAACATGGGGTTTTCGAGAAAAAGGCACTTCTCTAAAAAATGAATTTTTCAGTAAAAAGTGCATAGCTCGTGGATTTTTTATTTTTTTTTGAAAATGACATTAAGGCCGTTAAAGAGGGCTCAAAACTGAGTGAAATTATGTGTTACACGTTTAAAAGCTTGAAAAACTGCTGAAACAATAGCAGTCTGAAAATCACATTGAAAATTTTTTTTCTCAATGAAAGAATTTTCTCGGAATTTTTCGGTATCGCTGAACGCATGAAATTTTGATGAAACAAAAAAATAAAAAAACACGTGTAAAATATTTTTTCGAGTAGAACATAAATATTTTTATTTCAACATGATAGGTGAAATAGGCATACGCGGGCTGTCTGATTTGAGATGGATTCGGCCAAATGTTAAATGTACTTTAAGAATTTTTTGGATCAAATTCGTAGTTAAGTTTATTAAGTTTTTACAGAAATTAAAATATCGTAATAATACCTGCACCGCAGTAATACCCTCACTTACCCTATTGGCAATGTTAATCGAAACATTGAATTTGTATAAGCAATATATGGGCAATAATTGCACAAGATATATCTAAAGATTGGCCGTGTGTGTCTCCGGTGCCGTGGCATTATAAAGCCAATATTTCTCCATCATATATTGTTTTTTTATAGGCCACATCTTGCCCATACTGGCTAATACTATGTACAATATTTGGGCCATAGTAACTTTTTTACGCGGGGAGTTTTGGGACGTACTTTAAAATGAACCCACTCTGAGAATGCAAATAGAAAGCGTTTTGTACTCGAATGAATCTTAATTATCGTGTATTAATTTGCAACTACATACGCGTTTCCCTCCCGTAACCGCCCGATAATTCTGCTGTGATACTTTTCTCCATTTTGCTCATTTTCCACGTGCCCGCGCGTAGCGTACGCGCCGCGAATTCTCTTCTCTCAATAATCAAAGCCACCATTCTCTGTCGTAAGGTATACGCAATTAAAGTTTACGACGTACATCCAACGCGCACTCGTGTAATCATCGAGATCTTAGATTGCGACTCGGCTGTTCCGGTATTAATTTTACGTTTTAAACGATCAATAAGCTCTGCGCGTATACGTGCGTGTATGTATGTGTGCGTAATGTACTTGGGCGTACATACTCGCACATACCAATGCCGAATCGATTCCCCATTACTAATGTGCAATGTAATTTCTCCGAGTTCTGTTTGCGCGTAACACGTCGCACGATCACGTCTTACGGAGCCGCCTTTCGTCGCTGCATACGCAAAAACGCTCTCGTAATTGCGCGCGTAAAGCGCTCCTCCACAGGAAAAGGAAAAATTTTGGTTTTGCGCAAACTCGTTTAGCTGTGGCTGTGTGTGTGGGTATGCGTGTGTGTGTGTGTGTGTGTGTGTGTGTGTGTGTATGGCGATGCGCGTGCGGCAATTCGTCGTGATTACCTGAGAAAGTCTCTCTCTCTCTCTCTCTCTCTCTCTCTCTCTCTCTCTCTCTCTCTCTCTCTCTCTCTCTCTCTCTCTCTCTCTCTCTCTCTCTCTCTCTCTCTCTCTCTCTCTCTCTCTCTCTCTCTCTCTCTCTCTCTCTCTCTCTCTCTCTCTCTCTCTCTCTCTCTCTCTCTCTCTCTCTCTCTCTCTCTCTCTCTCTCTCTCTCTCTCTCTCTCTCTCTCTCTCTCTCTCTCTCTCTCTCTCTCTCTCTGGCGAAAGGGAAGTGAGCGAATGCGCGTGATATGATATATGCGCCGGGTTGTGTAGGGAGACGGAAAAAGTGCTGAGCGATTTTCCGGTCTTGATAAATTGTAGGCGGAATGAAATGCAATTATGTGTTTTCGTGTCTGGGCAAGAGTGAGAGAGAGAGAGAGAGAGAGAGAGAGAGAGAGAGAGAGAGAGAGAGAGAGAGAGAGAGAGAGAGAGAGAGAGAGAGAGAGAGAGAGAGAGAGAGAGAGAGAGAGAGAGAGTATAACCAATGGATATTACGACGAGACGTCGAACCTGTCCAGGAAAATAACATTTTAGAGAGTAGCGAGGGGGTGGGAGTGGCGGGGAGGGGTGAAGCTCGAGTTTAGCATGTATGAGACGCTTGAATAAAGCGAATCTTGAACTACTGCCAACATTTTCAATCGGCCTTTGCCGAGCGATATCAGCGGGACGGGGCTGCTCTTCTGTATTTCTCTCTCTTTCCTTCTTTCTCTGCATCTTTTGCCCTAGGATCTCTCTCTCTCTCTCTCTTCCCCCTGCAGCAAGCTCCAGCGCGGCTCTGTTTTTCTCTCTCCCTCTCAACATTTTCAATAGCCGTAGTCGCCAATCTCCTTTCTTTACCCGCAGACAGCGATGTAATTCTGCGAGTCGAATGCATTCGCATGTCTACGCGTTGCCGGTATTCCGTTTTCCGTCTTTCAGCGACTCTCCCTCTCTCTCTCTCCCACGCCTTTGATCCTTGGAAAGTCATTTTTACCTTTTCTCTCGGCACGCGCGTTCTATGTTCTCCTTGCGAGTATTACAAAGACTCTTCTCCTCCTCCTACCACGTATCTCGCATGGGGGAGTAGAGAGCAGAGCTAGCACATGCCTGCCCCGACGCTTGCTTTTTACTTTCAAAATTTCGGGAGACGCGCGCATGCTGTCGACGAGAGAGCTGCGCGCGCATATGACCCAAGAAGAACGAATTCACCCGCGTTCTCATCCCTTCTTCTGGTTTTATACATTTTTTTATCCATCATCCTCCACGTCGATGTCGCGTCGTGATGGCTACGCCTTTAGGCAAATTCGCGTATTTTTACGGCAGCTCGGTTCTACACGTCCCATTTCGAGTAGCGGCAGCGATAGGCGGCCCCCACCGGTGCTAAGGGAATATTGAATATGAATCTCTTCTCTCCTTCTCACTCTCTCTCTCCTCCGCTCTCTTTCTCTCTTACGTATAGCTTCGAGCGGAAACATTATGATGATCTAATGCCTGCTCGATTGAAGCTCAGCGGCTGCAGCTACACCGCCGCTGCCGTTTTGTATTATCGGGCTTTTACTACTTCGGAGAATACATTTACCCCTGGCTGATAGGATTTTAAGCGTGCACGCGTGCGCGACAACGCGTGTATACGACTTAAGGAAATAATATATTTCGCGTAATGCGTCCGCGCGCGCGGCGAAATGTATTCAGAAAATGTTGCTTGCGAAAAGTGCAGTGCGTGCGTTTGTTCGTAGTAAGTCGTGCCAAAGATTTATGCTCGCAAAAAGCAAATGTATTTTCTTCTTTTCCTTTTTTTTTCTTTTTTTTTTGTTGGGATAAAGAAAATATTTTAAATAACGAAAAATAACGATGTTGCTATTGAACGGATTTTACTTTGAGTTTTTTTTTCTTTTAATTATCTGTTTAAGAATTACATCACGTGGGAATATCTACATCTCATTGATTTGTATGCGCAAATAACGGCAATCTGTTGATTAATTGAAGCACATTATTTATTTCTCGTTCGTTCTAGGAAAAGCATATTCATATTGATATTGATTATTATTATTAAGACGGATATTCATATTCATATTTACAAAAGAGTGGTGCAAAAACTGCAATTTTTCAAATAAATATACTTTAGAAATTCTTCAACGCGGATAGATCGTATAGATTGACATACGAATGTCTATTTTTATTCTATAGCTTACGCTTGACACGTTAGAAAAGCTAGTCTTACTTATCCAAGATCCCGCCAAGATTAGTTTCATTACCGTGAAATGCTATTTATCATCCCAGTATACCCTGGAAATACCGTATTTTACGATTCGAGCGAAATACGACTTTGCCGCGCGGCACTCTAAATCAAAAAAGTAGTCCGGCTAAAACCGGATCGGAATGAAAATCTTGGGAGTGCACATAATCATTTCGACACTCAATAAAATACAGGTTAATTGGATTGTACGTGTAATTCGTTTCACTGAAAACATGTTAATTCGAAACAGCCGCGCGAATGGCCCTTCGTGCCGTAAATTATGTCATTTCTGGAATTAGGGAACGTGATAAATGACTTTTTGTTTAGCGGCGAAACTAATCTTCAAGGGATTTTCAATTAGCCGAAGCTTACCGCTCGCCCAACGACACTTGGCCATAATATATCAAACAAATATCACAATAATCGGACGTGTTCCATTTCGTTCTTTCCGCTTATTTTAAAACCCCCGCCTCTCCTGCATATATACGCGAATTATTGCGGCTCACGAGCATCGTAAAAGGCTGCCTCCATGCAGCGTCGATTGTCGAGATGAAATATGTAAAATTAATTTCGTGGTACGGAAAAACGACGGGGATAAAAGTGAGCTGCCGGAGGGAAGCGTCCGGGACGCAGTCGTAGCTTATACCTCACACACACACACACACACACACGTGTGTGTGTAAAGCTACTCTCGTTCTGTCCGCAGCCCTATACATGGCGCGCTTCTAATTTGCGCGCGGTATGGCATGCGAAATTTTAATACTTGAAACCGCGGCTTGGAATACAACGGGAGTACGACCGCGTGTGTCTCTCTTTCTCTCTCGCTCGCTTGCTCGGAAGCTGCCCGACTTCGTTTACTTAAGGACGGGGGATATTAAGCGCTTGACTCGCATATATACATATATACGGTGAAGGGAGAGACGGAGAGAGATTTTTGTGGACTTGGAGTGATGCGTTTTAATTAGATTGTAACATACGAGGGTGTTTACAATAAAATTCGTTTTAATCAGAATATTTTACATAATTTTTCAATCGGAGCATAAAATAGTACATTACGCAACTAGTGCGCAAAATAGGTCATTCCCGCACGAGCTGAATTTGTTGCCCGAACACAGCGAGGGCCACAAAAGAGACGAGTGCGGGTGACACCTATTGCTCACGTGTTGCGTCTAATACTATTTTTCCTAACGAGCTGCGCAGAGTTCGATTTTGCGAACCCGAATGAGTGCGCAAAGTATAGCGTGTGCTATACTGCTTGCAGTGCAGGAATGTATTTTGCACACTAGTGCGGGAATATGCTATTTTGCACACTCTTTTCGGTTCGCAAAATCGAATTTTGCACACTCAGTTAGTCAAATATAATTAAAATTCCCAGAATCCTTTTACCCTAGTTTACGAATAATTTAAACCCATACACACACACAACTCACACATACACACACCCACACACACACACACACACACATACACACACACACACACACACACACACACATAAACAAACACACATAAACAAACACAAACACACATACACATATACACACACCACGCTATGCACTTTTACGGGGAAATTCAATTAGTCGATGGAAAGCAAAAAAGGAATCACGCAGGTGTTCGCGCGTAAATTTAATACACAGCACCGTCGGCGACGGCGATTGCAGTAGCAGCTATACCGCATTGAAAATAGAAGCAAAGCTCAAAACAGCAAAATTGAATTCCGGCATGACTCTCGGTCTCTCGCTCTTTCTCTCTTGCACGGAAGACACTCGTTCGCGCGAGCGCAACATACACACGAGAGTCAGTCAGGTAGATAGACAGCAGCAGCAGATGGGCTGCGCGTGTATGTCTAGGGGGCACTGCCAATAACGTAATTACTTTTGATGATTCTCCGGAAGCCATTCGCACCTCGTAGATTGAAGCTCGCGCGTGTGCGCGAGCCACCCGTTGAGAATTGAATATTCGTTAGCAGCGAGAGAGGTGTATGCACAGAAGTACTCGTACCGTGATGCATGTAAGTGTGTCCACGCGTGTGTGTGCATGTGTGTGCGTGCGTGTGTGTTTGTGTGTAGAGCGAGAGGGGGGAACAAGCCTCACGCGCATGCGGCGCCGGACAAATCATAAGTTCGACGCGTCGAATCACGCGATTTACATTTCGCCACCGAGGCTACGCGGAAAGACAATTTCCCTTTGGCTAGCTCGTATACGCACGCGCATATTGCGGTTCAGAGGAGATAGAGAGAGAGAGAGAGAGAGAGAAGCTAGACTCGTGTATAGTCAGCCGCACGTACATATATGCGAGTTCTCGTGCGAACGCGGAACGCACCTGTAGGCGCTGCCGCATCGTTTGTGCTAGCAAGCGTGTGTTGGACGCGTGCAGCGCCCGTCGCCTCCTGCTGCTGCTGCTGTATATGCTAGACTATACTTGTCCATCCGTCCGCGGGCTCGCGCAATCAGGCAACCGATTGCGAGTTGTACCTACTTCTATCCTCTCGTGTTTTCCTATTTCTCTCTCTCTCTCTCTCTCTCTCTCTTCTATTCCCGGTTAAAGTCGCGTCGTGCTGCAATTCTCATTTCAGATCCCCTCCCTCGCGGCCGCCGCCCGCGTGCGAGCACGCGCACAACAGCGGCGGCGTCTCATTTACGGGACTTTTGCCGAGCAAGAATTTAATTGACGTGAATTAAAACGGAATTTTTTTTCTGTTAATATATACATACACATATATATATGTGTGTGTGTGTGTGTGGGTCTGTGGATGCAGTGTGTATGCGTAGGTATTATACGAAAGCTCAAGAAATTTGAGGGCGAAATAAAATTTTTAACGGTACGCTGCGTTGTGTGATATATGCGCGGACGCAGCGCCGTGGTATTGTGCGCGAAAGAGAGAAAAGGGAAGAGCGTGTTTTAAAGTGTCTACGGTTATAGCGCGGAATTAGTGTTTTAAATTAATCGAGCAATAAGCATTCATCACGTGGCATTGTTGCGATATTAATACGATGCAAATTGCGGTGGCAATGAAATTTGCATTAATAAAATGCTACAAAAGCAATTCGGGGGTGCTTTATCGTTAAATATAATTGAAATACGTTCGTGTACGCGATCGCGCCGCAGCCACTGGCTTTTTCGATTATACTATCTTTCTCTCATCTCTCTATCTCTCTATCTCTCTATCTCTCCCTCTCTCTTTTTGATCGTCCTCGAAAATATGCGATGTACATACGTTGAAAGATTATTCCGGTTCGGTTGAAAAAAAGAAAGAAAGAAAAAAAAATTCATTCAGGAGTGCGTGCAGGCGAGCGCGCAGTTAAGTGATATTTTTGTTTATCAAAATAAAACTCGAGAAAACGTTTCATCGCGCCGAGTGATGAATCGTTACGAATGCCTCTAAACGGGCGTAATCCTCACAGAAGAGATTATAAAAAGCTGCCTCTGACAAACGTGGCAGAAGAACGGGAAGAAGAGGCATTAATGCGTTAAAAATTAGCCGTGGCAATAGTCCTCAAGTACAAAGCTTCGCGCTGCTGCTGCTGATGTGTTGAAAATCTCCCTCCCTTAGCATGAGAAAAAGGGGCGACGAATCATTTACGCTCGGTTCATCATGCGCGTGCACTGCTTATTCCTGAAATATCACTCGGATATATACGCGCGGACGAAAGATAAAAAAGAAAAAATCAATAGCTCGGAAGCTGCAACTGTACATAAGCCATAAAAGCCCATCGAGCGGGCACGCACGCATCTATAGAGCCCATACGTGAGCGTAAATCGTAACGGCAATAAATTCACGCGCCAAGTTCAATGTATATATGCCCGCGCGCGCTCGCCACACTACCAATTCGATCCGGTAACGGGAAACGAGTCCTTAACTACCTCGGTGGCGAAACTCATCGCGTAGTCGTCATCATAACGCATGGCAGAGAGAGACAGAGAGAGAGCGACTTTTGCCACTCCATCCCTCCGATAATCCCTCTCCGCGTTGATAAATTGGCGGTTGCACGGCACGTAATGTATTCTCGTGGGATGAATTAATGAAAACGTCATTTTTTTTTTTTCGGGACGACCGATGCGGTGCGTTTGCGGTGTTACGCTACGATTATTGCAGCTATAACATCGGGGCGCATATAAGTTACCGCGCAGATATCCGGCTAATTGAATAAATCGAGATCATTTGTCGGGAATGTGCTAATTATACTCGTCCACTACACTCGAGGAATAAATAGTCATCGTTTCGATCCATTTCTTTCGCACTTATATATACGATGTGACCCCTAACCTATCCAATACAACGCTTCAAAGACATCTGAACCCGACCATAACACCTCGCAATAACATAAACCAAGCTGCTCGTTCGTTCGCACACAAGGGCATACCTATACGACAACCCACACCTCGTAGCCGCGGCCCATTGTTAATCGAATCGTCCGTTAGCGCTATAAGCGCTTGTTCCTCACTCCCACCTACGATATCAGCCGCGGTAATGCACTTTCGCACACGGCGTGCATATGGGAACGTCGCGACTCTCTTAAGTGGCACGAGTGCGAGAGGGAGAGAGAACGGAACAGCATCCATCGCAGATATAGCTTTCTCTCCCGCGGACGCGCGGTTATCTTCGACTATTAGCAGCGACTCTATGCAAATTCAGCGGGAGCGCGCGGACAACGAGTCCAGCACGCCGCACTGCTGCCGTCTAGAGTAGAAGCATAGTAGCAGAAGAAGAAGAAGGAGAAGAAGAAGAAGAAGCGAGAGAGAGAGAGAGGCACGCACGCGCACGGGAACAAGACGAAGCGAATGCCGGTGGCGAGCGAACCCCATAAATTCTGGCGAACACGAATGATCTCGGTATACGGTATTCGTGCCGTTGTCGTTTGGCGACACGTACCAAGAGAGAGGGAGAGAGAGAGCTCTCGGATGTATACCAACACACTGAGAAAGAGAGAGAGAGAGAATGGGGATGGCATACGAGGTCTAACAGTACGTTCCAGGAACCGACTTCCATCGCTTTTACTCGCGAGAAGGGCCTAGCTGCTGCTGCTGCTGCTCGCGCGATCGTCGACGGACGCGATCCCCTATATATTTCTCTCTTTCTACTCCTTCGCGTGTCACTCCCACTCTCTTCCTATCTCCTTCTCTCTCTTTTTCTTGCTCTCTCTCTCTCTCTCTCTCTCTCTCTCTCTCTCTCTCTCTCTCTCTCTCTCTCTCTCTCTCTCTCTCTCTCTCTCTCTCTCTCTCTCTCTCTCTCTCTCTCTCTCTCTCTCCATCGTGCCACCGATATGTATACCCGGCATACACATGTATTTAGTATTCCCGAGCAGTTGGGACCGCGATACTTCCCACGGCCATTTGGAATCCGGCCGCTGCCGCTCGGTCCTTCGGTATTCAATGCAGCCTTGCTGCCGCTGCTCCACCTCGGCGCACGCAACGTGTGTCTGGATGGCTTCTCTTTTCTCTCTCTCTCGCACGCGAACGGGTGTGCAAGCGGCCCGCTTCGGAATACGCAAAAAGAAGAAGAGACAGCAGCAGTAGCAGCGGTCCCATGTCCGTCCGCGTGTACGCCGCCCTCTACTACTTACTATACTGCCACCTCGCACGTTTTCTCCGTCACCGCGGGACACCAGCGACGCCTGTTGCGTATTTGCACGTCTATGTGTGTGTGCGTGTGTTTATTTGTGCCATTGTGGGACGTGCCCGTGAATGTGGAGATTGCCAATGGGAAATTGAATTAGAGTCTCAGGCGTAAGTTTTCCTATGGACGCGTTGTGGCGTGGTTTTTATAGTCGTGGAGTCTCATAGTAGGTGAATGAATATGGCTTAAGATTTCTTATTGGAAAGAAGCTGGCTTATATACCAAATTAATGCGAAACTCGGTATATACTTACGCGTGATTTAATGGCAACGAACTCGACTATACTTGAAATCCTTTGCTCAAGTTCAAGCTCGGAAGTTATGATATACCGTAAATCAACAGTAGATATAATGCAACATAATGCACTGCAACAATGTGCGTAACAGTAATTTGCCCGACCTAAAGCGAAAGTTTCCGAGATCATAATGAACCGAAACAGCGACGCGCCGCCTTCTAACTACATGTGCGCCATGAGAACCGGAGCATGAGATTGAGACATTAGACCTAACCGTTTGACTCTCGTGCGCGAAATTTTATGAAAAAGAAAAAAGAAAACGGCGCCTTATTATTAACCCACGAAGAATGGAGCGCGCGTTCACTCGCATTCCCTCGAAAAACCGTTTACGACGATGCAGAATACGGTATATCTCTACCGATCTCTACCCACAATTTCGTCCATTTAATATCGCCGTATATGAATTTCGTCGAAAATGCGAAAAGCCCTTATAAAGCTTGCAGACATTAAAAATACCGGCAATCACGCTCCATATTAGTACCGACCGTAGCTTAACGCGATGCATTCCTCGCAACGTCATTTCCGCGATGTACAGTTGTCTCTCTTTCTCTCGGCGGCTTTTCAGAAAGACGCGCTGAAAAACACACGCCCTCGCGCATTAGGGCATTTCGCGCGCGCGAATAATTGCGCGCGATAATCCAATAGAGATTTCGCGGAAAAGTGTCGGCGCGTGATTGTCGGCGTTGCTTCTTTCTCTCTCTTTCTACCTTGCGTGTGAGAATGCGGCGGAAACAGACGCACGCACGCGGACGCTCAGACGGTCTCTACCGCGCAGTACCGATGATGCATTAGGCTAACGGTGCAGCGCGGCCGCTCGAGCGGGTGTGACGCGCATGTCATTCTTCAAACGATGCAATTGTCATTATTGCTCCGTCGTATACGCATGTGCGCGCGCGGCATCCATTATCGCCGCGTGACCCGTTGCACCGAGGCGCAAATGCACAGACGCACATAGACTCGTGTGCGAAAGATCAGCGTGTGGCGGGGGTGTCTACTTCCTCGTCGTCCAGACAAAGCATCCGCGTCGCACGTAAAGACACTTCGGGAAAGCAACGGAATTTTTAACGAGGGAGAGGCGACAGCAACAAGGTGCGTTTGATTGTCGCGGGCGCAACTCATTCAGAAGTCTGACTCGACGACCCGATTTAATTACTAATGGGAATATATAATAGCCTTTTGAGCGCTCCGGCTGGGCGAAAAATGGGCGAATTACTTTTTCAATGCCGGCCGTATTTATACTCTGCGCGATTATAGCTTAATTATCATGGAAGAGTCTGCTGAATGAACTACCGCGAGTCTCTTTTCAAGCGCTTCGGGGACAGTTTTTATATTTGAAGAGCGCTGCATTTTTTACGAAATTCGAATGGCGCATAATGGCTCTGGAGTAATGTTTTTTCAACGTTCATTTTTAGAACGCGAATTCGATTCGGCATCATTCGTGTAATACGTGGCATTCATGCTCTGAATTTCATAATTGAATTCATAATTTCATAATTCGTGTACAAATTTATTTACACTGTTACATTGTTAACCAAATTCACGAGATTTTCCTCATCGTAAATTAAACTACATATAAATAATCTATTTCGATGATTTTGATGCTTAATCAGGCTAAACAAAAGACAGACAAATTATTTATTTATCAGTACCAAACCATTGCAAATTAATTTGCCAACGTTGTTTTACACGAACTCGCGACCGCCTGCAAAATTTGCAAACGCAGAGCACATCGCAAACGTCGCAAGGGAAAAGAAAAGCATCGTTCTCCGAGCATCTCTCTCGCAGCGAGCATCTACTGAAGTAAAGAGCGCTCTTTCTCTCTCGTTCTCTCTCTCAGCGACGGCTAATTGGTGCGGAGTATTTCGGAGTAATTGCCCCCGCGCGCGCAGAGCAAGCAGTCCTTGCCCCCTGAAGAAGTCGATGGGCAGTTTAGATCTCGCTTCTTCCAGCGCGCACATGCACATCGGGGTCAGAGAGAGGGAGAGAGAGGAGGGGAGGAGCAGGAGGAGGCCCGAATCGTCAGTGGGCGATCGCGTGCTAATTGCGTGGGGAGGGAGGCCGGGTAGAGCGAACAGATAAGGAGGTACACACCGCGGGACTCTGTATACTCGGCGCCCGCGTATATGTATGTATATACGTATATATCGCAGCCATAAGATCGTGCGACGCGAAAGTTTAAGAAGTAGTTTCTGGAACAGTAATGCGCGAGAGCGCTATACGTTTGACCTCTGCGCGCAGAGCACACATAGTGGAGCGGAGGAGCGCCTGGGAGAGTTCGGGCGGTTAATTTACATGCTCGAGCTCGCGCTTCATGCTAATGGGATTGCGAGCTGGGCGTGCGCGTGTGTGCTGGATGTTTATTCGCCGGTGCTTTTTTGTACACACAGATCGCTAACAGAAAATGGGATTGAGCGTAAAAACGATTCGATATGGATCCTTCGTATAATATTTTTCCGAGCACGTTAATTTTCGGTGCAGCCGGATAATCAAACCGATTCGTTCCATTATTATTATTATTATTATTATTATACACACACACACACACACACACACACACACACACACACACACACACACACACACACACACACACACACACCCAAAGTGGCCCAGCAACAATCATCAATAATAATTTCAAAGGCCGAAAGAACAGTCCATTCATCGTTCGATTCGCTTTTTCTCCCTCTCTCTCTCTCAAAGCGATTTCGCGCCTAACGGTACACACAGCGAGCGCGGCGCATCTCCTCTTACCCCCTCATGGGCCCCGCCGACCCACCCGCCATACCTTCACGACCTAACTGCGAAAGTGTCGCTACCGCAGAAGCCTCTCCGCGCCTTATACCACAAGACAGCCGCGTCCGTGTCTCGGTCTGCGCTTCATAATTTCCTCGCGCTCGGCTATATACATTTCCTCGCGCGCGCGCGCTCACTTAAACGCTTTCCGCTCGCTCTCTGTGATCGCGGTTACTGCGGCGGCGGTGATGTATACGCAGGCCCGTTATTCGCGCGACTTTCGATGCGTATACTTATAACACCGCGAGTACGCTGAATAAGCCGTTTTATAAATACGGCGCGTCGTCGTCGTCGCTACCGCGCGTGTCCCCTTTTCTTACGCGCGAGCGTAATCTCGACTTTAGGAATGTCGATCTCGATTTTTCCTCCTGTTTTGCCCCCTCTCCTCGGTCACACGCGCACGCGCGCGAGATCGAAGACGGGAGATTCTATACGTGAAAGAAGGTGCTCGCGTCACACACACAGTACACACACACATGCACGCGCGTGTACAGTGTGCCAGCGCTAAAGCGTGCGACCGTATCGCCGGGAAGATAAATAAACCTGTAGCGAGCGCGAGCGAGCGCGGCTGGCAATCGAATCGCGCGGAAAGGTTGCGACCTCCATCGCATTATGCTAATGAGGCGCGAAGGAAGACGTAGACCGCGATCTCTTCGCGCAAATATATATATATACATACACATGTGTGTATATGTGTGTATATGTGTGTATGTATGTGTGTGTGTGTGTGGGGGGGTGTATATATATATATATATGTGTGTGTATATGTGTATTGTGTGTGTATATATGTGTATGTATGTACGTGTAGGCTCGCAGAGGCCGATGAACATGTGTATATAATTTAAATTCACTTAAATGGCCATATCCAGATGCTAATGCCGTATTAACCGGCCGTATAAGTGTCCGCGCGGGGTACGGCGGTGGTGGCAGCAGCAGCAGCAGCAGCTCGTTTGCACCATCGCGGGGAGAGCGCAGCTATATAGAACTGCCGACGCCGCAGCAGAGCGCGCGCGCGGCTGCGAGCTAACGGTGTTACAATATGCGCACGATTCCTATGTACCACTGGAATAAATTCAATGGATTCTTCTCTCCCTCGTCTCTCTCGCGTCTGCGCTCTCCGGTTCATTTCCCCCGCATCTCCATAGAAATCACGCTCACAAAGCCAGTATAGTAGTGCTGGTATATATAAACGTTCGCTCGCGCGAGCATAGAGGGACGCGTACGCGCTGCACCCGCGCGCGGACGCCCGGCAAGAGACAGAATGAGAGTACGGTATAGAGAAAGAGAGAGAGAGAGAGGGGGGGGGCTTATATGTATGCATATGAATTCATAAATAAACAGGCGGCTTTATTACATCGAGGGCCAGTGCAGGCGGCTGCGGCGGCGACCGCGAATTGCCGTGCAAAACCCTTGCAGGAATGGTGAATTATTTTACTTTGCACAAAGGAACCCTTCGTCAGGACTATCGAGGACAATGAAGTCGTGAAAAATGGTACGCCTCGCACGTTCCCTCTGCCTCTCTCTCTCTCTTCTACATTTTCTACGGGAATCCTCCATTCTTTTGGAGCGCGGTTGGCCTTTTGTATTTGTCAACGTTGGCTCTGTACGCGTACCTGTATGCACTGGCCAGCTCGCCAAAGTCGAGCTCCCGGTGCTGCTGCTCCCCAGGAATTTTATTACGTTTTCCGCAAATAGATTTACCTCTCCCATGACCCAGTACCATTGAGAGAGCGCCCGCTCTCGCCTTTATATAAATGTACAAACGACGCTAGCTGTTCGGCCGAGTGGGGGACGAGTGCCTCAATAGATTTTCGCTCGCGCGCGCGCGCGCTCGACGGACTCATTATTCTCGCTCGTCTCTTTCTCTGACTCTGCGGCCCGCGGATTCCTTTCTTTCCTCCCTTCATTATCCCTCCCCTCATTTCCCGGGCATTAGTATTTACGCTGGTCTAATGGACGTATGGAGACTGCGCACACCGTGTGTGGGTAAATATAATTCCCACAGTGCGACGCTATATTAATTCAAAGCTGTAAAGAATAATAGGCCTAATGATTCATTTGCGATACAAATTCGCATGGCTGAAACTATATAAACCATTTCGATAGGGGAAACGAAAAAAACTATAAGTACGAAGAAATTTTTACCTGAGAAAACCATCGACACGGGCCACCCACTTGAACATCGAAAAACAAAGGACGTGACAGGGCCATGGCCTCTTTTTGCCCCGAGAGTTTTCGCTCCCTTATCAAAAGCCAATGTGCACGTGCGCGAGAGCGAGAGAGATGTACCTCTTCGACTATACAGGTATACCGGGGCCGTGTATGAGCGACAAACTTTCAAATCCGGCGGATACAAACTTGCTATCGCGGCCGATCTGTTGCAAAAGTCCATGTCAAAACGTGAGCGCGCGTGTCTCGCCAAGTTTATCCGTCGCGAGTGACTTCATTCCGCAGGCTTATGGATCTCGCGTTACGGTACAAGCGGAACTACTTCTTAAATAAAAAAAGAAAGTAAAAAAGGGAAGAAAAAAGCGCGCATTACTTGAGGATGCATGGAGATACGTTTGTAATTACAAATTTGTAAGATATAAGCTAACGAGACGCGCGCGATTTTCCCTCGTCGCGCGCGCATGTTTATTATAGCGCGCGGCATACGATATACCGAGATATGTAGGCCGCATTGATCACGGGATTATTCTAAATATATAACAGCACTTAATCAGGCCCCGTAACGAGTTCTAATTTGATCGCGCGCACGCGCACACACCTCTTCCCGATAAATAATTCCCGATGCACGCGACATTAGCGCGTGCGGCGGCTGAGAGGTGCGCCGGAGAATCCAGGCTGCGTGTATATAATATTGTCGAAACGCGACACCGGCGACATAACTCGCCGCAAATACAGCGTTTAATTGCGACAAAGTGGCCCGCGAAATTCATGGAGCATGAAATAAGCGATCTGTCGCGGTTCGCGCGCGCTACACTATACTGTCAACCGAGCTTATTATCGCGATGCTTCAGCCCAGTTTTATCCCCCCCCCCCGCTCCCCATGCACCCAACTCCGATGCATCACACGTGCGCGCTCGCCATTTATATACTTTTATTAAGTATTAACCATCCGCGCGTGATCCTCTTAATGATCTCGTTCGCTCTCCCGCGTCGTCATGGCTGGGGGAACTCGGAAGAAGAGCCGCTTCCGCGGCCGGGCGTAACGAAAAGAGATGACGAAAGACGAAGGGCTTGCTCGCCTACGGGATAAGCGGCCACGGGCGGGAGGAAAAAATAAATCGAAATAAAGATCGGCACGTACGTACAGGCGAGAGGGAAGGAGAGAGCGCGGCAGCCGCCCAAGAAGTTGGCCAAGCGACGATCATCCTATCATCGATTAACGGGTCCGGTTAAAGTTTCGTGATCCTGACGTCCCTGCTCCTGACTATAACACGAGCGCCCGGCTTGTCCGTCAGGTCGGTCTCTCTCTCATCGATCACGACCCCCCCCCCCCCCCCGACTCTTTTACACAATTTGCGCGCGCGCGCACAGAGCTACTTTGCAATTTATTTTTCGCCCCGGTTGCTGTTATCTCGCTCGCGCGTGTATAAAAGAAGGAGGAAGGTGCTGGTGGGAACGAGTTTTCTTTTTCATCGCGACACGCTGCTTTAATTTATTTATCAGGTGGATGTTCAGTCTATCACTGAGAAAAGTAATTACTTAATACAGAGTAATGATTCATTTGTGCCTCGAAAATCTTGTGATATTTGTGACGAATTCCCATTCGTTAACAGTTAAGAAATATGAGTTTCCAGCATGTAGATCTGGTAACCTACAAAGTTAGGCTAGGCATGTTGCAATTACGATTAGTAAAGGAGTCTTTTATTTAGCTATATATATTTGAACTGAAGCATGATCTATAAAACAGTTTTATCGTGCATTCACAAGTACCTGAGGTCTCAATAGCATATTAATAACCAATTATTTATCGAAGTAATGCAGAGCACGAGCAGCGTAGCGCTAGTATACGGATTTCAAATAACCATTTCTTAACTGTTAATGAATATTCAATTCGCCGTATCCAAATCCACGTTTCTTAACAGTTAATGAATCTCATTTGACGCAAAGAATCCCTATTCTCTGTGATAATTAAGAACCGATAGGACGGATCAAGTATACGCGTCACGACACATATAATATGAATCAACCGGTGCCTCCTCGGAATCATCAATTAGGTCTATTTGTCAGGTTCTGGTGAGAAAAGAAGCGAGCAAAAAGTATCGGTTGAATCACACCGCGGCCACGATGAAAGTTAATTCAAGTAAATTAAACTTCCCACGCAGAATGCTGCACAGAAAGAATCGGAGCAATTTTCGACTCCTCCGCGCGCGCCAGTGCATTCCGTTTCGTGTTTTTGCAACCACCGCACCACTTCCCGACTTTTTTACCCCCCTCCATCACGAGCGATAAAGAAGCGATTCTCGCGCGATGGTCTTACTGCCGGGTAATTAACTTTTGAAATAGCCCATCTCCGATTTTTCACGCGCGTGTACCGCGAATCGAGAAATCCCGCGGAGCAGAGCCAGAAAACACACGCACGTACGCGAAAAAAAGACATCACTAGAGTCCGTCTCTCTTTCTCTCTCTCTCTCTCTCTTTCTCACACACATATACGCTCGCCTCTTTCCCCTTCTACTTTCTCATGTAATCGCAGGGAATGCGCGTGCTTTCTCACGTCGAACAATGAGATGCGCCTGCACGCCTGCATTCGATTCCCCGAATCAATCTCGCGCGCGCGCGCGTCATCCCGGCCGTCGTCCGACCCATTTCTCGCGAATCGCCTGGCGCGCTTGGCTTTTCGCCAGTGTATTCCATGTGTTTTCTCTCTCACTCACACTCTCTCGCACGCGTTCTTTTGCTGGCTCCTACTGGTTACGCAACCGCCAGCTCATTACGACGCGCGTGCGAGCGGGCCCGGAGCAATAGCCGAGATTTTTTTTTTTTTTTTTCGACTGAATGGATCAAAGGCGAGCGGGCGGGCTCGCCTGCGGCGACCGTTATGCCTCTTTTTTTTCGAGGCGCGTTACTCAGCGTAAATGTATTTTTAGTGCTTTGTTTGTTTTGATCGGCGCGGGGCAGCCGTATTTATAAGTGCGCGCGATGAAACTGATACTGTATAGCCTATCGAAATTGATTCGCCTTTGATCGCCGTGAATTCTTTTTTTTTTCGGTATTGTATTGAATTAGCAATAAACGCGGCTCACACCGTTGCGGGGGCCTTATGCCTAACTGGTCCAATTACACTCGGCAACAACGAGATAATTATCTCGCTACGGGAAAATGAATGATAACTACTATATCCTATTCCTCTGTCATATCACCCACAAACACGCGCAGATATACATCTATCCTTTGCTATAATGACCCCTCAGAGCTCGGAATAATTATCAGCGCGCACCGTTACACACGATATCTTATACTCGTTCCTCTTCTCTTTCACCTCTGATGAAGGCACTTTATCGCCGCGTGTGTGTGTGCGTGCGTATATATATACACACATCGCTCGCAACGGCGCCTCACGTAATTAAAGAAAACCGCCGACCTTGAAACGAATGGCCCCTCATTGCGGAAGGAAGCGCACGAATAAACCTAGTATACACTAGCCGGCTAACACTTCTATTCTTCTCTTCTATTCTTCTATTCTTCTACATAACACTTAAACAGGTGGTAGTAACCTCTCCGTCTGGCGATCGTCTGCCGCGGACCGCGACGACGACGACGACGACACAGCCCAGCGATGCGAACCATGCAGCAGCTGCAGCTGCTACTGGCTGCGCGGAATCCGCCAAACGCTCTTCATTCGTGCGCGTATGTCATTCGTGACAAATGACTCGAACTATACGCCGTTTATTCAGTCGAGTGTTTTTAGAGTACCGTACGGTGGCGACCGGAGATCCGCTTCGTCGAATGCAAGCCGGCCGCCGCAGTCCGGCGGAGAGAGAGACAGACCGTCGTAAGCGACAAGGAAGTCGATGCAGCGCGCGTGAATCGAGTATATGCCATACCAAAGGTTAAACGGTATTCCGCGCGTGAGATTCTTAATAGCCTCTGTCTTACCAACCCTGCCCTCGTACTACTTGCATCGCTGATTCAATAATACAGCAGCTTTCGATCCTTTTGCCAAAAGGAGTTGCGTGTGTGTGTGTGTGTGTATGTGTGTGTTTGTGTGCAGTTTTCTAGTTTTAATAGGTTTTGGTATAAACAATATTTCCAAGTATAAAATTGTATTAAAAATACATATCTCCTAGGATTATTCTCAGTGACGTAAAATCGGCCAACAACAGAATCCCTCACGCGGTCCCACAACACACTTGCTCTCAATACGCGCTCCACCGTATCTACACAATCGAATATATATATGCATCGGGACGATATGTTTGTACACAAGAGGCGCATAGGCCGATTGGCATCGAGCATTTATTTCCCATAAAGGAGTCCAGCGGCTTCCATGATCTCCCGCGTGCAGCGCGGTAATTTGCGCTGGCAGTGCGTTTTCCTTATGGCCGCTCGTTCGCTCCCTCTGTATCGTTCTTTCTGGCCTCCGATCACAGGCTACGTATAATTCGAGCCTCGCGGTCGTCGTCGTCATCGCCGACGGCGCTATAAAGTACCTTATTCGCGTCGCTATATAGACATGGTTTCATTTTTCGATCCGTTTTCGTTTATTCTGGCCTTCTGCGAGTCGCACATAATATATAATAAACATACATGTATGCAGATGGGCGCGCTAGTATAGCTGATGTTTATATTATATACATATATACCCGTTCCTTATCGACCTCCTTCCCTCGCAAATTACCCGTGGCCTCTCTCGCTCTCTCTCGGCTCGGCTGTTTTTGCCGGAATACTAATGACGAGCCTCGCGCACGTGCAAACCAATAATTTCTAATCCTATAAATATGCAGTGGGGCCGCGCCAGCGCTGCTGATGCTGCTGCGGCTGCAGTTATGCCGGGCTATTGTAGCCCGACATTGAAATATACATATTGAAAATTTTTTTTTTTTCGTTGCAGGTAAGTCACTCAGCCGAGCAAGCGAGCGAGTGTCTGCGGGCACCGACGACACTCTCCAAACAAAGGCAGTTCATTAACGTAAGTTCATGTGCATGACACTTGCGCCCCGGGATTTCGGGGTCAGAATTTGAATTTGAAAGTCACGAAAGGCACGATTATCTCTTCCTCTCTCACCCAGCTGCTTGCTCCGACCCCGTGATACGTGGGCTATATCTCGCAGAGAGAGAGAGAGAGAGACAGCTTTTTAGCCTCGACCTTTCGAGCTCGCGTGGCGGCGGCCCCGGGTATAATTTAATCGACCGGCCCAATCGACTACTCGTGTACGAACACGGGAAAACGCTCGTATCTCCCTGTCTCTCCCACTGTTGTGCCTATATCCCTCCCGCCTGAGAAAGGGACATTATCCGCAGCGATTCTCGCTGGTGGTGTCGTTCTAACGGTCGGTTCTTCCATAGGCAGAATAAAAAGTCGCCCGCCGCCGCGTGTATCTCGTCGCGATCGTGACTTTGGGAGAGTGTCGCGCGCGGTCGTCGTCGTGAGGCCCCGCGCGCGCCTCGTCTCACGTTCCACACTAACTCTCCCCTCGTCGTAGTTGTCGCTACCAATAGCCGCCTCCCCCTCCGAAAGATAACGGGTGGACATGTCGAAAAATCAGATATTACGAAGACGATCAAACAGGACTGTCCTCTCTCGCAGTACATACTCACATACACTGGTCTAGTCTTTAATTAACGTTACTCTCTCTCCTGTCTCTCTGGCGCGTGCACGCTCGCGTCGAAGCTACCGGAGCAGTAGCAACAGCAGCAGCGGATCGTACTGACGTATAGTTTATATTAATTACACCCCGGAAGATTCAATTAGTGCGTTTCTCATTACACTTACTTATAATAGTATCCATTATTCATGAGAAGTCGAGAGAGAGAGCGAGAGGGGGGGGGGGGGCAAAGGAGAGAGAAGAGAGTGGAGGAATGATAGAGTAAAAGGTAGCGAGGGTTCTGCCGGCTGACAGTACGGGCTTCACGTGATCCTTATAACTCGTCGTCGCCGCCGCCGCCGCAGCAGCCGCTCGGCAAGACAGATCTTATGTAATACCGGCGAGCTTTCGCATTCCATCCGGAAGGGATATTCAAAGCGCCCGAGCGGCTGCAGCTTTTATTTCAATCTGACGTAAATCACTGTCCGCGCTTCTGCGTATGTTAGTGTATATATGTGTGTGTGTATGTATAGCCTCCCGCGCTCGCTAGAGAGAACGCGATACTCTCACGCCGCTGCGTGCGCTGCGCGCCGAGTTCCGCGTCGCTTTTTTCACGGATAGAAACTTTGATAGCGCCGAGAGGGCTCTTCGCTGGCAATTAATTTGGCCAATTAGACGCTACTTCCTCGCCGCGCGTGCGAATAAAGCTGCTTCACTCTTTTCTTTTCTTTGTTTTTATTTTTACTTGGAATTTCGAATGGAATGAAAAATGCATTGCGGTTTTTTTTTTTCATCGTCGACGCTGCTGCGATACAGTTTCCAATGAAACAGGCGCATGTGCCGTTAGTATTAATTGGTCTGTATGTGTCTGTACTTATATGTGTGAATACAGCATTTAAATTCGTGATGTACCGTGGAATGAATTGCTCGTAAAGGATAAATAAATGTTAATACTGTTTGAAAGAGCCTTGAAATTCAATTTTGAGCGCTAATTGGTACTTACGTCTTCGAGAAAGCAGAAAAACTTAAACTTAATGCAACTTCTGTGAAAGGCAACGTGTTTGCGAGCTTTTTTTCCATTTCAACGTGTATATTTATCTCAACTTCATAACTTTGCGATGACGTTAACGCAGAGCTCGATTTGTAAGCTATCACATTTCGTCCGCATTAATACTTTACGTATACATTTCAATAGATTGCAAACGAATTTTCCATACTATTGTCATACATCAATACCCCTCATACAAAAGCTCATCAATCATCACGCGAATGCAACAAAACTTGGATAAACAAACAATATAAAAAATAAAAAATAAAAAAAATGACCATTGGCCAATTCTATTTCATGGCTATACTCGCGCGCTCGCGCTGAAAATTACAACGGAATATCCTTCTCCCACTGCCGCGCACATGCGAGACAAAGTCAGGCGCGAGAGAGAGAGAGAGAG
Organism: Torymus aiolomorphi; assembly: GCA_036365515.1. Lineage (NCBI taxonomy): Eukaryota > Metazoa > Arthropoda > Insecta > Hymenoptera > Torymidae > Torymus > Torymus aiolomorphi. Next base: position 25,973,590 of record CM070876.1, read on the forward strand.
AGAGAGAGAGAGAGGAGAGAGAGAGACTCGAGCTCTCTTTTGCGTAATCTAATTTCCCGGCTCGCACGCTTGCGTGCAAAAGTCCCGGTATTTTAATGAACGCTCTCCCCGCTTACCGCGCGCTTTGCAGTCTTCGAGCGAGGCTCGCGCAGAGTGTTATTGAAAAACGCGCCGAAATTAGCGAGACATTGTGATTTACGCGGGCTGCTGCTGCTGGCTCACGGTGACATTAAATATCGCGTGGGTTCGCGAGCCGGCCCATAAAAGCCATCAAAGGCGTGAATCATACCGCGCTCAGTAGCGGCAAATGTGAGCGGGAGGGAGAAAGAAGAGAAGAGATGACAAATGATCGGCACTGAGCCATGGCGCGAGCGTTTATATAGACTCGCGAATGACGTTATATCGATTGCTCGGGGCTGGCCCCGGCTCAGTTTCTCGATTAATTCAATAATGGATATGAATCGCCGCCCCGGCCCTCTGCCGAGTAATTGATTTATCCTCGGCGGCGAAGGAGGAAGAGGCGCCGGCGCCGCTGCTGCTGCTTTCTCTCTTTGGCTCGTGCTCGCTGCCCCTGTTTATCCGTCGCATCTCTCTCTTACTCGGCTACTGGGCTTTATTAAGGATGGAGTCCGGCCTCCCGAGCGAGGCACGCGCGAGCCTGCACGTTAATTAAAACCCCTTTCAGCAATTTTATATCCTTCAATTATGTCGACGATTATGGGCCGCGCGCGGAGCCCATTATTGCAACTGCACGACTGCTACTGTGCGCGCGAGACACACTTATTCTCTCCGCGCTACAGAGACAAATACAGCCAGGCAATAAAGTGCACGCACGCGCGCACGACAAACATCATCGACGGCGATGTTGGTTCTGCCTCTCTGTGCAAAGTCGCAAACGTCGCAGTATACGCGCAGTCTCGGAGGATATAACTTTGTTAAAGTCGTTAGTATGTATATCTATAGGGGCTCTCGCGCGTTGATTGGACTTTTGGCGCCGGACGATGAGGGATCTTCGCGCGCGTATAATATAATGAAGCACGAAGGCGATTTGCTCACTTACGTGCGAATCTTAAACAAATATTTATCGCCCCGCGACAGCAATTGGATGTCGAATCGTGCGCGCGAGCGAGCGATTGTGGACGCGAGCGCGTGCGCGCTACAAGATTTATCGGTTGCAAACAGGTTAAGAGGATGCATGGTGCGATTTGACCCGCGAGACCACAATACTAACGACTAAAAGCTCGTTTGTACATGGCACCCGACATGTTTGTCTGCCGGGACGGGGCTTGTTTTATGATACCTCGGATCCTTTCGGCCTTTTTTTCCAATTTAAATAGTCAACGGACTTTTACCGTATCGTAATTGCAATTTACACTGCAGGCATGTGCTGGGCGTGTGTGTATGTATACGTCGAATCAAATTATACTGTAAAATACGATTTTGATGCGTATACGCGATGATACCCGCCTGCGTATAATGCGATCCTCGAATTATTACAAATTTTTTTTTTTCAATCTCTGGGATAATGAAAGTTACACAGCAAAGTGCAAATTTATTATACTCTCCGTCTGCTATATTGACATTAAAAACTCGTTATCAGTGATGGAAGCCGACGTTCGTATTTTTCACGGTACAATTTTCCGTCCTGCTGCGCATTAACGTGAGCACGGAGATTCCGTAAAATTCGAATTGACACACAAGCCAAATATTTGCGAACTTCCGATTGAAAATTCTCGCCGTTTTTCGCAAAATTATCTGCCATTAAACACAGTGCCGATCGTTAAAAATCGTTAAAAAAAAAAAACGAGAAAGGTACAAGTTTTCATCGCGTTCACTCGTTCACTTATCGACGGAATTATTTATACGGGGTCTGCAGCCGACTCGAGGAGGAGGTATAGAAGAATCTCTCTTTCTCAGCGAAATGCAAAAGCGATGACGGCTAAGGACGACGGCGAATCCTCGCGGCCGTCTGGGAAAATAAAAGTACGGCGGCGGCGAGGCCGTTTACCGGTCTCTTAAACTCTTTTTATCGCACAGTCACTACTCTTCTCCTAGGCCGCTGCTTCTCCTTTTTTCTTACTTGAGGTGGCGACGGCACCGCCGGTACTTTTCTCTCTTTCTCTCCTCCAAAGGCCTTTTTTTCCAGTCGCGGCAGAGCCGGCGAGCATCGACATCCTCAAACGAGGCCAATTATAAAAAAATACGTTCGACAATGCAGCGAGAGAAAGAGCTCGTGCCGTACCGCCAGCCGCTGCTACGTGATCGAGCGAACCCAAGAGAAAGAGTGAAGGAGAGAGGAGAGAGAGAGAGAGAGAGAGAGAGAGAGAGAGAGAGAGAGAGAGAGAGAGAGAGAAGCTCTTTCGTTCCGGTAATGGATATCGACGACTTCCGCGATTCCTCGATATTTACGCCCGGCGAAAATAAATGAACCGACCTATATCGCCCCGGCCCGATCGCATACGCTCTCCTCACTTTTTTTTCAAACAGCAAGAGCTTCTTGGAGCCGCGCTGCCTTAGGGCGGAGAGGAAAAGAAGCCGCAGGCGGGAGGGAGCCAAAGGAGAAATTGCGCGCCGCGTCGGCGAGAGAGCTAAACAATGGCGCATTAACATCCCGACTGGATATTACAAGGTGGCTTACACGCACGTAGCACAGGTACCACATATACACAACACACACGTGCGCGCAGTGTCGTCCTCGCGGTAGCGTATGTATATGCATGTATATACACGTGTGTGTGCGTGCGCGCGACGAAAGCTCAAGGGGAAGCGAAAGAGAGAATGAGAGAGAGAGAGGGAGTAAGAATAGCCCCTTCAGTGAGCTCTGTTTTCTAACTATATGCGCTCTTTCTCTGCCTCCTTTAAACGCGCGATGCTCATCGTCGTAATTATTCTATGATGCGTATGTATGTGTATAAGTCGGCTGCCCGGTAATTGTATTTCGTTCTTAGTTAGAGAAGGAGCCGTACTTGGGATGGTTCATATTCATAAGGGCACAGAGGGATAGAGAATCTCATTGAAAAGTAAAGTATTCGTCGGAGAACCAGGAGAGAGAGAGAGAGAGAAGGGGCCTTAGAATTTTTCTTTTTTCGCATCGGTATGCGTGTGCCCATTCGTGCGCAGAAAGAGAGAACGAGCGCGTATCTTCTTCCTTCACCTCGAGTACACGCGTAAAAGGTCAACGTTATCGCGTGCGCGCGTAAGAAACGTGTGTATACTTTAAGGAAGTCGACGACGTCTCTCGACGGGAGTCAAATTAAGAGTTACGACGATTTTGATTTACTGCGCCGTCTATCTCTGGCTTGCATTGGTGGATAGTCGTAAAATCGATTAGTTTTCGAAAATGCATTTCATCGGTGCGCGCGTGAGTTGTAGAGAGAGAGAGAGAGAGAGAGAGAGAGAGAGAGAGAGAGAGAGAGAACGCGCGAGAAAGAGGCTATAATATCCGCGAGTGTATCATGTTTCTCTCCAAACGATGGATTTTAATTTCGAGCGCGGCTCACGGATGAATAACGAAACGCGCGCGTGCGCACAGGCGTTAATTAGAAAAGAATACGTCATCATCGAGTCAACGAACTCCACTTGGCCGTCTAAATTTGGACTGGCGAGTGTAACGGCGCCTACAGGCGCTATAGCGCTATTTTGGTAAGCTATACTCATTGGCGCGGAATTCGAACACAACGGTCGCACATCCCGAGAGCGCGTGCGCGCGGGTAAATATTTTCGCGCGCGTGGATGACGCACACCCGCCGATTCCCCGTTGCGGGAAGTCAACAGAAACGCAGCCGCGAGAGGCGAGAGCTGCCATTAGCGCGATTGTTCTCACAGCGGTGAATTTTCATAAAATGGTGCTTAAAGTGCGAGCTGCCGCCGGGGGGCTGAGCTCAGCGCGCGAGAGGGATACGAGAGCATATATATATATATATAGAGAGAGAGAGGCGGCTCATCTGGAATGAATTCGAAATTAATTCGCGCGTGCACACGCGAGTAGGTGTGTGTGAAGCCTCTTGCGTGTCTTTCCCTCTAGCTTCCCAAGATTTACCGTTAAAACGACGTTAGCGTATACCTACGCGCACGCATCTAGGCCCAGGCCGAAAACCGGGAGTCCGGAAAGATTTACACTTGTAATAAGCCGGAGGGGCCGCGAACGTATGTATACACATACACACACGCGTGCAGATACGCGGAGATCGTTTACATACATACACAAGCCTCTGCGTTACGTCATGTTCGCTCGTACGCGGGCACCCACATATATATGTATATGTAGGTATGTATAGGGAGCGCGAGCAGGCATGGCATTATGATTTACGACGGCGGTGGCGGCGGCGGTGGCGGCGTACGCGGTAACGCAACCGAGAGTTAACTGAAATACCGGTCCTTAATACTAGGTGACCCTCGCGCGCGTGTGCTCGCGTTTAAGACGCCTTCACAACCCCGCGATGCGCGCGCGCCCGCGGAGAGCGGAATTTTCTCATGCCAACGCCCTCGCGAGTTACGCTAGAGCGCTTCTGGGAATAACGCGCGAGATCGCCTCTCTCGCTCTTGCTTACTTCCTGCGCTGCTGCTGCTGTTGCTGCAGTCTTCCTCTATACGACTTGCCCATTTTTTTCTACGCCAGTGAGCGAGCGAGCGAAAGCTTTTCTTTCAACGGTCAGATGATACAAATGGAAGAAAAAGGCAAAGTGACGGCTGATCGGATAACAATTCGCTCGTGTTCTCTCGCTCTCTCTCTCTCTCTCTTTATCTCGGTTTAATGAGTTTTCGCGGAGGCTCCTTCCTGTCGAGGAGCGAGCGAGCGGGGAGGGAGAAAAAAGAAGTGCATCGGGATATTTCAGTTAGTTACGAGGATAAAGAGTCAGCTGGGGTATTATCAGAGAATTTTATTGATGGGACTTGTGAAGCGTTTTCTGCATAGAAACGATGAGACTTCGCTTTCGTTGCTATACTCCTTTTGAGCTGATATCCAGTTTTTCATGGAAGTACGTTTGTTTCCGCGTATAAGTCGCCTTTAATGATATGGGATATTTTTTTTTTTAATTCTCAATACATATAATATTTTCCGTACGCAGGTGCGTGAAATCCTAGCAACTCGAAAAATGCAAAGGTGATACACGGAAAGGATTTGAGAGGCACAAACGTCGACTGAGCTAACTGTAGAAACGTTGATTGGCCTTTGAAAATAATCGTTCTTTTGAGGTAATATCGATTTCTCAAAGCGGGTCTTTAATTAGTCAAGAGGTCTATCTATAAAAGCTTACTATTATAATGAAGAATCATGTGTGTAGTAAAAAATTTCACGACATTTAATGGCTCCTCGTTAAATTAATATCTGTTTGGGGATAGAAAGTTCTAATTCGACTTGATACCAGGGATTGTCCAATTATCAAGAAAAGCACAATTATATTATACGCACGTCTACATAGCAATTCGTAAGAGACGAAACTCGCGCAGGCCAAATTACCTATAGTTGTTAAGGCGAGCTTGAATTCAATGCGCAAGCATCCTTGTTAGCGAATTCAGTTACTCGAAACCTTTCCGCCGTCGCTGTATGGAGCGCGGAAACAATACGTTCTTCCCGTTCTTGTTCTTTGCGATGCAGCGCGTATATACAAGCCTTCGGAAGTAGCAACAGCAGCAGCATCGCACCGCGACGTTAATTAACGGGGCGCAGGAGCTTGAGTGAAGGAGAGAGTTCAAAGGCGGCCTCTTTCAAACGCTCAAGCATAAATATAAGGAATCACATGTCTCGCTTTCTGTCTCTCTCGCTCTTTCTTTCTGTATACGCGTATACGTCTGAACGTCCGAAGGGGGGTTATCCTTGGCTGTTGCAGCGATGCAAAGAGCGACAGACAACAAACTTCCTTAACGAAAGTCTACAAGGAAACTTCAAACTTGATAACTACAACGGCAGCGTCTTTGGCTCTGTAATTAATTCGCTCGCGAGCGCGGCAAAAACCGTTAGCCTTTTACTCCGAGAGAAGAACGTGTGCGTTTAAATATATACACCCGAGTACTGTGCATAGCAGCGGCGAATGGAGATCACGTAAAGTCGAGAAAAAGAAGGATCGACTGTCGATGCATAATGTAAGGTGAGAAGTTGGCCCCAGCGTTTTTTCGCCTGCGGGCCCGTGTCGAAGGTGTATACATATATATATATGTTCATATCCATCCGTCAGGGAGAGCCGCACGAAGCGGAAGAGGTCAGATAGTCTCTCCCGCGCGGAGTTGCCACGCTGCACACAGGATCTACTCGGTACTATCTAGGCCGGCACTGCATGTAGCGCAGAGGAAGAAGACGAATAGCAATGGACTCACTATACATGTCTTTATATATATATGTATACGTATATAGAAGTAAAAGATAGAGAGATACTCACCAGGATTGCTGTCGGCGTTCGAGCTGAAGAGTACGCAAAGGCCGGTCTCGTAGTTGACCGCCTGGCAGGAGTCGTTAGCCTGACAGGTCTCGAGGCACTCGGTCAGCATGAGGCTGCCGGGTATCGACTCGATCAGGTTCTTCGGCGCCGAGTAAACGTAGCCGGTGACGAGCTCGAAGCCAACCATGTCCGGGTCGCACTCGTCCGTGCCACCGCCGCCGCCGTTCGGCCCGGCGTAGTCCGCGTCCGAGATGATCGGCTGCGCTGGCGGTAGCTGTACCGCCTGCTGCTGCTGCTGCTGGGGTGCTGACGAGTCAGCAACGGCCGCGGCGACCGTTACTGGCCGATCGGCTAGCAGAAGGACGAGGTACAGGGCTACCGCCTGGGCGAAAACTAGCCTCAGCTGGCATCGAGCCTGCTGCTGGTGCTGCTGGTTGTGCCTCGGCATTCTGAACGGTAGGCTACTCTCTTCCTTCCTTCCTGCGAAGCACAAAGATGCAGAACCGACGGTTAGTGCATTTCTCTCGTGTGCGCACGCGCGGAAAAACCAACACACACACACACATGCGCGCACGCTAAGATGGAGAGGCTGGTGTTTTCGGTGCAATGCACCGAGTAAACATTTAGACGGGCCGAGGATGAGCGTGTCTATATATATATACAGCGAGCGCGACGAGTCGTAGTCGCGGAGACTAAACGCGGGCTTCCGCCAGTAGGTAGCACATACACACGTACAGAGCTCACCTCGCCTCGCTCGCGCTTAAGTGTAGGTACACATCATTATCTTCTCTCCCCGTATATCCTAGTGCATGAGCGCGCGTATAAGAGTTGGCAAATTAGGGAGCGGGCGAGTCTCAAAGAACGTAACGTCGCCGCTGCCGCCACCGACAGCATGAGCATTTTCCCGGTGAGGAGGGGGGGATTTACTTTCCCTTTTCTAATGCCCTTCGTCGTACTTTACCGGGTACTTCGCGCTCGCTTGAAAAATCCTCTCTTTTATGGCGGCCGTTAGGGGCCGCGGAAAAGACATAAGAATTTGATTTTGTGCCCGCACGGATTTAATATTTGCAGGTTTGCGTGTCTGAGCGCACGCGCGCGTCTCTGAGGAGTAGTCGCATGAATATTTATCGGGTATTGTTGGAGCGCGAAATAGCGTAGGGTTATATTGATACTTGCGTGCGTGTGTGTGTGTGCGTGTATGTGCAGACAAATATTTGTGAAAGAAGTTGGCTGGCTGAGGGAGAACGGTAAAACAAAACGGGAGTTTAATGCTACATATTTATTAGACTGAAACTTGAACAATTTAAAACTAATTAGCGCAGGCGCGAGGGTAATTTTCGAAGTGTTTTCCGATCCCGTGGATGAGATTTTTATTTACGTGCTGTGTTTTTCTTTTTAACGGTGGCGGGATAAAAATAGAAGTAAGTGAGAAATGCCTGGCGATGTGACCTTCGAAACTGCACATTGTTAGCGGACAATGAACTCCGGTGTAATCGTTCGACGTTTGGTGTATAACACTTCCTTAAAGAGACTTTTAGCTCGAAAATTAACTCTTTCCGGAGTTTATCCGTGGCAATTAAAAATACATTACACGCTCGGTGTTGCCGGTTTTTGTGTAACATTCCCTTTCGAAAATTTTTTATGGAGATCGCAATATTGTTGGTTAATAAAATTTCATATTATCTGAAATTTAATAACTTTTTTAATAAACGTGTAAATGAAATTGATCCGTTGTTGAATACAAAAATTCATTAAATAATGTACATTCAGTGAAAAATTATAGCTGGTACGAAATCCTGTTATATCAACTAGCACAAAAATTATTTAATCAAGAACAAAACAGATTTTAATTACTTTTAACGTATATATAAAGTTATAAAAAGTGAATTTAATTAATACCCCATCCCAATATCACAAAAGAACAGTTAGGATCGTTTCTCCCAGAGTAAGTTACTACATTATAATTCACAAGTGCACGAAGAAAAAGCGACGACCAGTCAATTAACACGTCGAAATTATGTTTCCACTCGATATCGCATTTTTCGTTCCAATTCACGTGCGGCACGACACTACCGGTCGCAAACTAGTATTTTAATCGAGGTCATAATCCCCATACTGTGTATGTGACGTTACACGTATAATCCGTTTACTTATCAGGTAGTCACCGGATTTTTTTTTCACCTTCTTCACACAATTACAGTTATGTATCGCCGGCTCGCGAATATTCGCGCTTGTCACATAAAATACCCGTTGGCGCACGCGTAAATCGCAATTTCAGGCCCTGTATATACCACTACTATACATATACCCATAATGTCCTGGCAACAGATTCGCGGAAAAGCAAGATTTGACGTGATTCGCAACACAATTATATACCCGTCGTTATACACGCACGTACATATATATACATACACACATATGTACATATCTATATAAATATCATATATTGCACAGGTATGATCGAGGTCCGTCTAAAGCGACTCTGTCATCGCGCACACATTGCAATCAGCACAATTACGCGGCTCTCGTGAGCGCGCGTGCAAGGCCGCTGCGCATACTCACTCGATCCCGCGGGATTTATGTTCAGACTCACGCGCGCGCGTGCGCACGCCACAGCCAATTATTCTTTTTCCCTCCTTCACTCGCGCTCGCTAGCTCGCGAGCTTCAGAGTCCACTTGGCGCTGAGATTACCGTGAAGAGGCTAGCGCTATTTTCCAGCCTGCAGCTCGACCGAGCGTCAACACTTTAACAACCGCGTGAGGTGAGCTACGAGCCGCGAAGGAGAAACGGAACCCGGCACTTTTCGCAGAATAAAAACATATTATAGAGAGGCTGGGCCCGCGTGTGTGCCTTCGCTCGCACGAGTTTACCTCCTACAGGCTGAAGCTGTAGAGGGAGAGAGAGAGAGAGAGCACTTGCACTCTGCAGCGTAGGCGGC
>CM070876.1:25987905-26112905 GCA_036365515.1 Torymus aiolomorphi
CTCTCTCTCTCTCTCTCTCTCTCTCTCTCTTTCTCCTTTATTTTCCTATCCCTTCTCATCGGGGCGAACAACGCCACGCGCGTATTACACACCTACATATATTTATACATGTATGTATACTCGTATGTGTGTGTATGGCCAGGAGGTCGACTCTCTATGCGCGGCCACTCAAATATGCACCAGGCTTGTTCGGCATTCCGCTTAACGGTAAGAACAACGTGCGCCAGGCATTTAAGCAGCTCGCACGTGCGCGGGTGTACGTACATATATGTATATATCGACGGGGGGAGAGGAATGAGGAAAAAAAGTGAGCGAGCTCTGGCGCCGCTTCCCCGCGAGGATCGCGTGCTTTCGTGCGAGAATCCGCGCGCTCGCGAGATGCGGGAAGGGAATGAGAGGAGACACACAACGCGGAAAACGACACGAATCCGTCATACTCATTAACTGGCGTGTGTATTCTTCTTGCCGGAGAGAGAGAGAGAGAGAGAGAGAGAGAGAGAGAGAGAGAGCGAGATCGCCCGTATGTATGTATGTATATACATATACATGTATACGCGTCTACGCGCCTTTCCACGCTCGCTCAGCACACGCGCGGCGAGAGAATGGTGATAAGTGGCGCATAAATAATAATTACACAAGAACGCGCGTCTGCGGGCTCAGCTCTGTGCGCTGCACACACGCTCGCCCCCTTAAATATACATGAACTCGTACATATATTGGCATCTATACGCGGCGGCGCGCATATATTTGCGCTCGGCGAGGGTCTCACGTGCCGCTGCTGCTGCTGCTGCTGCCGCCATCAGCGCCGCTGCTCTCTACGTTATTTATAAATATAGAGTTTGAGGATGTGTGTGTGTGTGCGCGTATCCGCGAACGGCTCTTCTCTCCTCCCTTTACACGTGTGAACGCGTTATTTTTAAGCGCGAAACACGGAATCGGGCGTGTGCAGCACTTGCTCGCGGAAGGAGAAAGAGAGAGAGAGAGAGAGAGAGGCAGATAGAGAGCGAGAGGGACGAGGAAAGAGCAAAAGGTGCGAAGGAGCGAGCGCCGCAAGAGAAGAACAGGAAGAGAGAAAGAGAGAGGGAGACGGAGAAACCGGGCAGGAAGACAGATAAGAGCGAAGATAGAGAGCAGAGAGGAGTGAGAGAGAGGGGGAAGATCGCGCGCGGAGGAGAGCAGGGAGAAAATCGGATGCACGTGTGAACATCGCGACCCGAGCCGACGCTCCTAGCGTCGCGACGCTGTCGTGTGTGTATATATATGTGTGTGTCTATATATATAAACATATTATACATATACACGCGCTTGCGCTCTCTCTCTCCCTCTCTCGTGTCTCCTTCTCGCGGGAAAAATCGCGTGCGAGACGTGCAGAGATGTAACGGTCTCTGTTTCTCTCTCTCTCTCTCTCTCTCTCTCTCTCTCTCTCTCCTTCTCTCGGTCAATCGGGATCGACAATCTCGCGCTAGTTGCGCCCTGGGACCTGGCCGCCGCTGAGTGCTTTACGACCGGACAATATCCAGCGTGCATGGGCGCTGTGTGCCGCTACCGCCAGCCGGATTATCGAATCCGAGCGAACGAGCCCCGGGGTTTATTTGTCGATCGCGTCGCCCGCATATACACGCCCCGGCCGATCATTCGACGCTTGAGGGTTTGATGTATTTTGTGTGTGTATGTGTGTGCGCGTGTGTGTGTGGCGCAACCGCGGTGTAATTAAGTGTCGCTGTTGTGTACTGTGTGTGTGTGTTGTTGCTTTAACCGGATTGAAATACGACGATTTTCGTTTCTATCGCCTTTTTGGAATATAATGGGCTGGTGCTTTTATAGCTGGGAGCGCGATTAAAATGTATTAAGCGAGGGGGAAATAAAGAGGAAAAGAGGATTACATTGTCCGCGGCATCACAGGGCCGCCGTCGCCGCTACCGAATCCTTAATTCGCCGGGATTGACTTGCGCGCTTATAGAGAAATGAGAGGCGGGTTCTCGGTGCGCAGCAGTGCACAGCACGCCGGAGGCAAAGAACCGATAAATCAGCGCTTTGAGGAAAAAGTAAGCATCATTAATTCTGAATTCGCGGCGAAATTCCGCAGCGATGCGCTCGGAGGCAGCCTGGCAGGCAGGCAGGCAGAGGCATGCTTCTATACGCCATAGAGAAAGATGCTCTCTCGCTCGCGCACATCCTTAAGGGGAAAAGGAAGGAAATTATCATTAAACATACTTAGCGACGGGTGCTGGGAAGAAAAAATAAATTGTGTCGTTAGCGCGGCAGCACCGCCTAGACTCCCTCTCTCCCTCATCTCTCTTCCCTTGATTATTTTATTTTTCTGATCACTGTACAGGAACACTCGCGCCAGGTATATACCTATACATATATATACACCTCCACCCGTGTGTGTATATATGAAAAATGGAGAGAGAGAGAGGGAGAGAGAGAGAGAGGGAGAGAGAGAGAGAGTCACCTGTGTGTGCATTTCTCGTGGAAATCGATTTACATCGAACAACGGTCGCTAGCTAGCTCGCGCGACTTTAACGGACGCTGATTTATCGCGTAACGACGTCAGGCGCGTTCTCGATATACAGGTTCTCGGTCAAGCGGACTCGCGCGCGCAAAGTTATGCAGCGAGGGTCATAAGAGTGCACTCTCTCGCGGGGAGCCTGGGATTCCGCGGAGCGGCGCGATCGGCTCGACGATCTCCTTGAATTTACGCGCTCGTCGATCTTAAACCCGCTTTCGTAACACACTGCAGCGCGCGCGTGGATAGGGATAGAGAGAGAGAGAGAGAGAGAGAGAGAGGGAGAAGTATGTGGGGCCTCGCGCGCGCGCCTCTCAAGAATTCTATATATCGCGCTTTCCCACGTGCGCCTTTATGTATACATACAAACACAGCGAGAGGAGAGAGACCCACACGTATAGTAGTGCACACACACACGTACACACAGCGATGTTCCCCTATTGTGCGAAAAAAAAGCTTTTCGTTTTTCGAGGTCACGATCGGCCCAGATTTACGGCCGAACCCGCGGCTGCTGCGGTGGTGCTGTGCTCTGCCCGAGTGAGAGAGAGACCCTTTCACGCGCGCGATTCTGAAGCCTTTTCAAACGCGCGCGCTGCATCGCTGGCATATATATACGTGTCTATGAGCGCTGTGTATACGGGTTCAGAAAGAGGAGAGAGAGAGAAAGAGAGAGAGAGAGCGAGCCTCTCCTTCCTTTTCATCATCTTCCTCCTGATCTTTAACACGTACATGTATACATATATATAGAAATTCGCGAGCTCTTTTATCCTAATATCGTTTTACCGTATTTACAATCTTCGATCGTTCGCTTTCTATAAATCTTCGCTGCAGCGGCGGCGGCCCGCGGGGTAAATTTAACTACCGAAGATTCGTTCTATCATTTCGACCCACTTTGCCCGCGAACTTTGAGTTTGATTTTTGCGCGTGTAGTACTCTGATATGCCGGAGGTTTCAACAGACCGGTGACTGCGAAAAGTAAGTAAACTTAAGTGGCGATGCTTACATAAAAGCATATTCTTCCAGCGTACAGGATCTTTTTAAATATTCAAACAATAAATTTAGCATCTCCTCGTTATTACAAAATCACGCGGCTACGATCCCCCTTGTCTCAGGAATCTCGCGATATTCGAGGGATTCCTGCGAATCATTAAAATACTTCTTGTGTGAATTTTCCCGCCTGAATAGTATATTAAAAGAAAATAATTATGGGACTTTTGCGGGGCAGTCTTTCTTTCTCTCTCCCTAGTGTGGCATAAAAATTACCATACTACTGCATAATGCCAAGATGAAGAAGGAAATTCAATTTTACTTGTAAAGTCCGCATTATAATCCCGTATAGAATAATGAGGAAGTGCATTCCGATTAGTCCTAGCGCTACTACATCTATTGTAAAAAGTGCGCTTAACGACAGCATCAAAATACCAAGGAATTCTAATGTTTTAATTCCTCACACGCACGTTAAAATAAACCCCCTACGAACCAACAAATTTTCAATCATTCCCCGTGTGCTTCGAAAATTACTTTCTCTCTTCCTCTCCCTCTCTCCTGCAGTATACAACCTCGCACATCCGGCATACCAGCGCAAGTGCAACGCTCTCTCTTTCTCTCCCTGTCATCACAGCCAATCATTAGGTGCTCAGCTTGCAAAAAGCCTTACCATGCAAAGTGCGCTGATGCGAGTTAGCTGAATAGATCTGGTACACTCAACTGTCGCGCTATAGCAGTTTTTCGACATCTCCCCGTTTATTTACAAGTAAGTGTGATCGAATATAATCAAGCCTGTACTAACGGAACGCTAAGTGAACAAACTCATTTTGAAAGCCTTCCACAAATTGCAAAAAGCCTTACCATGCAAAGTGCACTGATGCGAGTTAGCTGAATAGATCTGGTACACTCAACTGTCGCGCTATGGCAGTCCTTCGTCATCTTCCTGTCTATTTACAAGTAAGTGTGATCGAATGTGATCAAACCTGTGCTAACGGAACGCTAAGTGAACAACCTAATCTGAAAGCCTTCCACTTGAAAATAATACGATATATTTGTTTACTCCTCCTTCCCATCGCCACTCTCGTGAACGATCTGTTTTTCCGCCATCGCCGTCCAGCGCTCAGGCCACCAAAGTAGGTTGCCGCGTCTGTTTACCAACAAGCGCTAAACTCAGCTGACTGCTCCGTCGCAGCTGATTATAATATGCCATCGACATCGACGAATATGAAATTGGACGAAGCTCCCGCTTGGTTTGCTGCTTTCGCCAACAACCTAACTCAAGCTATTGACAGGAACTATGCATCTACTCGTGCGATAGCAACTAAAGTTGAGACTACCAATGCCCAATCTCTGGAAAATCAAGCAGCTATAGACACTATCCGGGAAGAGCATCAGAATCTTTCCTGCACGCATTCGCTCACTGACTCGTGTGAAGTTCTAATATCTGGAATACCAGTGCAATGTAATATGAGTGTCACATAAGTAGTCGCTAAAATTTCCACAGCGCTCAATGTACCTTCACTATCTCAATTTGTTATTGAATCACGCCAGTGGACACACGCAAGCAGAGCGTTATTGTATACGGATGAGGCTGCACAAAAAGGCTCTTCTGTCTTTAGCCATGGAATAGTCATCAAGTTTTGCTCGGCTGGTATTTGTGACTCTATATACTCTACCACAGCTCTAGGCTCGCGAACTTCAATGCTCAATCACTTTTTGGTGTTGAGGGCACCTCAAAAATCTTCGTTCGACCATTATGGCCACAACACAGAAGCCAACTGCGCAGATGATAACTATGATGTAATCGGTATTAACGGATACTTTTTTCCAACCAAATGATCCGGTCTTCATAATTTCGCTTGATAATTTCAATTTTTACCATGAGGATCGATTGGCATTGGAGGTGGAGGAGTAAGGGTGCACGTGAAGAATATCTTGAAGGTGAAGCTTTTAACTCACTTGGAACCAACATTCGATAATACTCCAGAATACCTAATAATAGAACTCTCAAAAAATCTACAAAAAAATACTATTCTCTGTCGTCTATCGGCGCCCTGACACTGCCTAATTGAGTGAAATTCTCCACGATACCACGATACCAACAGTCTTCGTTTCTGGCACGCTGCTTTCCTATGAATCTGAAGTGAAAAATCTAGGCGTTTTGAATCATCTCTAATCTCAACTGGAAGAGGCTTGTCAGCTATACAGTTGACAAAATTTATGGAGCACTACATTCTCTAAAATTCTACAGAATGCACTCACTTTCACTCGAGTTAAGGAAGAGTCTAGTTGAAAGTTTGATTTTCCTACACTTTGCTACACTTTCCGACACATGTGATACTCAAGCTCGAGAGCGTTTAAAGGCGTGTGTCGATTTATGTACGGGTGCATTCAACACAGAGATCATGTCACCCCATATAGACTGCAACTTGGTTGGCTCTCCGCTAAGGGTAGACGGCCAGTACATCATATGGTATCATCACCCATTGCTGTCCATCTTATCTTTCTGGTAACTTCAACCGACTTTATACTGCGCAGGAACTTGCACCGAAGCTCTCAACTCATCTTTCACCATCTTTCTGCCTCTGGAATATTGAACTCAGTGTCTCCAATCGTATTCAATTCTGGTGATCATTACTCCCTCAAACGCTTCTTTTTCCAACACCTTTTTAACCAAGATAAAGAAGACTGAGCCAGGCGTATAGCCAAAGAAAATATAATTTTATAACTTTCAATTATACCTTATAAATATCTCTATGTATTGTATAATCTACTATTGTAAGCGTATTTTAACTTTGCAAGCCTTACTTTTTTGATCATTGCTTACTGTTATTATTGTTGTTTATATCTTTTATTTTCAATTGTATTCATGTTGTATCTAACCTGCCAGATGGGGTTATACCCCTTGTGCCAAATAAAGTATCCATCTATGTATTTATCTCTCTCTCTTTCCCGTCGCTATGATTAGATTACCTCTTTGGCGCCTCTTACTCCCGTCGACGCAAAACACCCGCGCTGTCACACAGGAGAGGCTCGCGCGCGCGCGTTCGTAGCAAAAAAGCCATCCAGGAAACGAGCCGTAATAAGCGAGCTGTGCCTCATCACCCCCTTCTCTTTTTCCACTTTGAATTAAAAATTAAACTGCGACGTGAGTCTTCTTCCCTCGTCAGCTTCTAATTCACGCCGAGTCGTTACTGGGAAAAAGAATTGATGGGAAGAGAATCGCTACTGCGCTAATGGCGCGACGCGGTCACCGATAACCAGGAAACTGGTTTACGCGTAGCTGCCGCCGTTAGCTCCAACGTATATATGTATCTATGCAGAGAGGCGCCGCGTATGCACTTTGTGACGTTATGCAGCATGTGTGTGTGTGTGTGTGTGTGTGTGTGTGTGTGTGTGTGTGTGTGTGTGTGTGTGTGTGTGTGTGTGTGTGTGTGTGTGTGTGTGTGTGTGTGTGTGTGTGTGTGTGTGTGTGTGTGTGTGTGTGTGCGTGCGTGCGTATGGATACGGGACGGTGCAGAGGATATTTTTATCCGCTCTTTGAAGTGGACGCGCAAAAGCCCGAGCGTGCGCGGGCGCGCCTGACATTATTTATGCGTTATTTATGATAAAACTAATGACTTTATAATGGTGTGTCGGGCGTGTGTGTGTATATCATCGTATAATATAGTATATGGGTAATAGCATGTAAAGAAATGGCGAATATTTGGTTCCGGCGCCGTGGTCACACATGACGAATATCTTACCCTACATCAATAGATATCAATTTTCTTTTACGTGAAACATTCTGTACCTAATTTCTTCTACTTCTATTATATATTATATAATAGATAAGAGAAATGTCCAACATAATTTTCTGGCGTAAAATTATTATCAAAAAATGTTCAAAAAGCCTCTAAATATTAATTATTCAGTCAGGAAAAACCTTTATGAAGATTTGAGAAAGGAACAATCAAGTGTGGAAGATGTGCTTGAAATTTTGTAATCCCTTTAAAATAACGAAGGTTTGATCCTCTCGTATGTCGCTGTTATTGCGTTAAATATTCCTATAATTATTTTTAAGCGATAAATCGCGCGATGCTTAATCGCTGCAGGGAGGAATGCAAAAAGGCAAGCCAACAGTGTGGCAGAGCGGCAACCTCGTTCCAAGGCGAGAAAAGGTGTTGATGTAACGGAGGGTATGTGTGCAAGCGCTGGAGGCTGATCGTGTGTCCCTCGAGGGGGGAGGTAGGCAAGAGATAGAGAGAGAGAGAGAGCGGCAAAGGGCACCACGTGTATGTCGGTGTTTGCACGGGAGAGTGTGTATGTGCGAGTACGCGAACGATGAATCTGCGAACGAGTGGGCGGGGAGGGCAAAGAGGCTCTCTCACTCTCTCAAGCCCTCGTCGGCTGCGCCCAAGTAATGCGGTAATTAAACTTTGGCCGCATTACGCCTCCCCCCGAGCTCGGTCCTACACCTCCTCCCACTCCCTCTCTCTCTCTCTCTCTCATCCTTTCCTCTCTGCCAGTGTCGCGGAGAGATTGATGATGTGCTGCCAACATCCATTCCCTCCTCCTCCTTCTCCACCACCTTCTCTACTCCTCCGTAGTTGGTGCTGGTGAGGCTCGGTGCAAGCCCTTCCTCTTTAATCCCTCTGAGCACTTCCTACACTCAAAATCCGATTTCATTCAATCCGCCCAAAATATTCGCGCGAGCGCGCGAGATGTAATTATAGCTTCCGAAGTCATGTCGGTCTATATTCACCATCATATACGCATCCCCGAGGTGGAAGATACGTTGGCTGCGCAATTCATGCGCATAACGTCGATTAATATCTCATTAAAATTCAGATATTCTTCTTCCTAGCTCGGACGATGAGGGACTTGGTTCGATCCTTCGCAAAGATATAGCGAAACATGCTCTCGGGCGTAATTCGCTGAATTTTCCTCTCACTCGGAAAGTCCTATAACCAGCAGCAGCGGCGCACTAATACACATCGAGCTCTGCATACTTGCCGCGCGTTATATTTATTAGAATTATATAGTGAATGATATTAGCGTAATGGCAGTACAAAAAGCCGTCGTTTGTCAAACGGCGAGCTTCTGCTGCACGTGCACGCGCCCTCCCGCTTAATAAACGACATAATATTAGTGCAATAAATATACGCAACTGAATATTACGCGGATTTAGCCGCGGTCTGCGTATACATATATTCGTAGCAGTGCCCCGGCAATCCATATGTTTAATTGCGACGCTTAAAAATTCATCTCTTCGCGCTCGCTCGTACGCAATTATACACACACGCCTACGCGTGTACATGCAAGTGGCGGAGGAGAGGGGGGGGCCTGCCTGTCTACTTGTCCGAGTGTATGGGTTGACAGGGCGGGGGTGGAAGTTGGAGAATTCACGCGCCCATTGTCGGTCGACGGGCGATTAAACTCTGGGTATATGTCGGTGTATGTGTGGGCCCGGGAATAAGAAACGCGAAATACCTGTTTTGAGCGCGTCGTAATGGGCGTATATACGAGAGCGAGTACCCGCGCTCCTTTTCCCCACGGAAAGTTGAGCATAATGAAATAATGACTGCGCGAACCTGACTATAAATTCCCCCCGAGACGGCTGCTGTGTGCTTCTTCCACCTCCGCGTTATATTGATAATTAGCGCGGCGAATCTAAATATAATAAGACGTAATACTGCATTCTAAATGGGCTGATAAGCTCTCGTGGCTCCTGATTAATCAGCCAGCGAGCCCTCGAATTAGTCCTAATTATACAGGTGGTTCGCTGCCACTCGTAAACTTGCAAATCACCTTGTCAATTCCGCATCGGCGCCTCCTGAAAGAATGCTGTGGAATCTAAATTTAGTCGAGGGAGAGAGAGAGAGAGTGAGAGAGAGAGAGAGAGCTAAAAATGCCTATCTCGTTTGCAAAATTTTGCGCGTCATGGTAAAAATTAAAGGGCAAAATATGCGCAGTGAATTTGCATTAGCCGCTCTCGCGCTTGCGTTCCGTTCCTTCGGCAATTTTACATGGCGCACGTTCAGCTTCCTAACTCTGCCTGTCTTACTCTCGGAAGGAAGGAAGGCAGGCAGGCATAGCACGCCCGTAAGTCTAGAGCTGCGCAAATATTCAATTAACCATTTGCCGGCGCTCGCTCGCTAGCTCGCTCGCTTGCGCTACGCTGCGCTTAGATCTCAATTAGCCCCACCAGCTGTGGATCGAGGACCGGAGAGAGAGAGAAAGAGAGAGAGAACTCACTTTTCCTACATATATCCCGAGTTGGCGGATGTAAATCCATAATAGCTCTCTCCCTCTCTCTCTCTCTCTCTCCTCTCTCTCTCTGTCTCTCTCTCCCTCGTCGAGGTAATACTACGTGCCAGACTCATTCCACGCTCCTCGTAACTATCTTTCTCCCCTCTCTTTCTCTCTCTCTTGCCATCTCTTTTCTCCTCCTCCGTTCTCACAGTGTTCGCGTCGTTGTCGTCGTCCTCGTCGCCGTCCTCGTCGTTGTAGTCGTCGTCGTCGTCGTCGGGGGGTCTTATCGCACCGATAGGCTGCAAAGGTGGCGTGTCGCGCGCTCGGCTCTCTCTCTCTCTCTCTCTCTCTCTCTCTCTTCGCTTACTCCTTCTGGTCGGCCAGCGAATCGCGATTAAAGATCTTGTCACGGAGTGGCATTACCGCTCCGTACACGAGGCCCCGTCCCTATCTCTTTACTCTTACGCGCGCTAGTGACTATTTGCATTGCACGGGAGCTGCTATACGGTAAGAGCAAGAGAGAAGGAGACAGAAAGAGGGTTAGCGTCCGCTAGCGCTCATAACTCGTTTATTTTTCGTGGGCCATATGGCGGGGGCGCTCCCGTCTCCCTTCGCGATATCTAGATCATGTTCCAACGCCCGAGATAAGCCTTTCGCGGGTTGCCTCTCTCTTTCTCTCTTACACGCTCATTTCTCATGGTCCCTCTTCTCTCTCTCTCTCTCTCTCTCTCTCTCTCTCTCTCTCTCTCTCTCTCTCTCGTTGATCTATCCCTAAGCATCCTCTTGCGAAGACATCATTAGTTAACGTTTACTATCTCACTCTGCAACAAGGCTCATTGTGCGAGTGAGAAAGAGAGGGAGAGAGAGAGAGAGAGAGAGAGAGATCGCGCAAGCGCAACACAACGTCAATCCTTGCGCGCCCGCTAATTCCTCCTATTATTTTTCATCGGCCGAACGACGTGTATACTTGCCCGACAAACTTTCCCCCGCCGTAGCCCATTATCGCGATGAATCCTATTTCGCCCGAGGTAGAAGGGGGAAGGAGTAAAAACCGCGAGGAAGGCACTCTCGCAATTTCCGACTCTTCTTCGTGGAGTCTTCGCTGAGAGGGAAACGCAGAGACAGAGGAAGAGAGACAGAGGCAGCGATAATCGTGTTTTATTTTCGAGGGGGTTTTTTCTATCAGCATATTCGCGCAATCGCCGCACGAACGTCGAACTTCTGAGTAATGATTACAAATGCAAATCCTTGGCCGCCGCCGCCGTCGGGATCTCGCGAGCTGACGGGAAAGTGGCTTACCACGCTCGATTTACTTGGCATCAGGTAGTCTCTCTTTTTCCTCCTCTCTCTCTCTCTCTCTTTCTTCCACTCTTTGGATGTTTTCTCCTTTATCCGGTACTTAGTTAAGCGCCTTACGGAAGCTGCTTCTGGCCGCACGCGCGGGTGCAAGACGCAAGCACGGAGGGGGAGAAAACGCGGGTACTTTTCAAAGAGTACAAAAATTAACCGCCGGAGAAAATAAGACAGAGCGAGCGCTGCAGAAGCGGCGGTGGCGGGGCCGTTGAATGGCAAAGTCGGTGGAGGCCCCGGAGGAGGAATCCGAGAAATTCGCTAAGTGCAAAAAGTAATCAGCCGCAATAAAGCTTACAAGGAATTATGAGCTCTTGCGAGCAAGCAAGCAAGCAGGTATAAACAACAACAAAGGGAATACGTCGAAAAGTTTTTCTATTTTGTGGAGCGCGGGGAGAAGATTTTTTTGTCTCTGTCGTTTTGCTTCACTTTTTGATATTTTAAGAGAGCCGGCTTGTGTTGGACGGTTTGTCTATAACGGTCGCATTACCCGCAATGGTTCCTGCAAGTGGCTATATATATACGTGTTGGCCTGGCTTTTAGCAACAACGAGTGAAGTTTTTCGTGTACAGCGCAGAGCCGAAAAAAAACCCGTTTCATTTTTGAAAATCCACTGAAAAAAAAAATAGAAGCTCGAGTCAAAAAAAGCCCTCTTCTCTGCTATGCAGAACTAGTTTGCAAGTTATTAACGACTCTCGCGCACGGAATGGCGCCCGTAAATCCTTTGCCATATCCATTAACGACAACATCGTCACAGGTGAAGGTTCAACGAGCGTTCGCACCCGTTCACATGACGCTCTCTGCAACAAGTGCACGCGAGGCTCTCTTCTTTTTGTATTGCTCGCGAGGACGATTTTCCCCCCTGATGAAAGCGCGCTCATGCGTGCGCGGCTGTGGCGGCGATATATAGTGAAATGTTACCGTGAAAGGCAGACAGGTGGGATGGCTTCGCTGGATTTATTAGCGGGCAAGGTAATGGTAAACTGTTCGTCACATGCGTCCCGTCGGCGCCTTCTAATGATGACTATCTTCGGCCCGATCGAGGGGGGCCACAACGCGGCAAACTTTCCAATCCTCTTCCCCCGCGCATAGCGATATATACGAGCCCGTGAAATCACGCCTGCTTGGCTTGTGGTGCCCGCAGGCTTTAATTGCGGAGTACCTCCTGGGTGCAGTGACGGGGCATTCTCACCGCGAATAATGGTTTACGCTCGTCAATGCGCTACCTCTCCCCCTCACTCGTTCTCTCCTTCTCGCTCGTCCTTGCCCTCCGACGTTTTCTTCCTCCCGTTCTTTTGCTCGTGCATCTTTTCCCCCTATCGCTTAGTCTTTATTCCGCCAGGATTATGTGATGCACGCTGCATCGTTTCACACGGTCTGAGTGGGTGTGAGTATGTATGTATACACACAGACACACCCACTATATCTCTCACCTTCGCCCCTTTTATTTTTCTCCGCATCTTGTGTCACTCGATTGAAGCGCTTTACTCTGTTATCGCCGTGTGCTTGCACGTCAATAGCGTTTCACTCTTTTATATACAGTGCGAGTTGCCACGTGGGTAAAGAAGTTTTTTGCCGGGTTATTGATCGAGGCTGCTCAGTAGTTTAATAGGTAGTTATCTATAATAATAGAGATATATTATGTTTGGATAGAAATAGGTAATTTACGGTAATGCGCGATAATAGCCTCAATATTTCAATAATATTGGACAGAACACTATTAGGATAATACAATACTTTAGAACATCGGAAGCGATAAAATAGTCGCAATGAAGAAAATTTGATAGAAGCCCCAAATAATTCATTTTTACTTCTAAAATCAAAAGTGACTTCCGTATAGCTTAATAAAGTAGTACTCTCAAAAATGTTTATTGCTATTTTTAATAATCCTCTTCTATTGCTATTTTTAATAATCCTGCTATTTTTAATAATAATCTTCTCACTTTATTAAAAAAAGAACGCACCGCGAAACAAAAATTTGATTGGTTCAGGGACCATTTAAAATCTAAGCAGTAATAACGTTCGCGCATACGTCCATACCCAGGAGAGAGAGAGAGAGAGAGAGAGAGAGAGAGAGAGAGAGAGAGAGAAGCACGCATGCGTACTTCTACATTTACGATTTTATATTTTTTTGAATTCCACCGGGAATATGAATAACAATATCGATAGAACGTATCGCACGCATGCGCTCCCCAACCATTGATTAGTGCGCCGGTTACGATTGGTTATCGCATATATACGTTGCGATGTTTATTGAAGGCGGAAATTCGCATTTACGATACGATTCCCATAAAAAATTACGTAAGGGTCGTTGATCGCGTTTTAGCGTTTATAGGGCGAATCCGATAGCGCTAAAGCTTTTTGTTCATATTATATATACTTACAATTAGTTCTATTTGATTCGTCGAGTGTGCTTGTGAAGGTTTTAAATTTAAATCAGATTGTACAAAGCAAATGATTACTATTTTGGCGCAATTTAAATAATGAGATTTCGACTAAATGCCGAGAATAATTCGTTTTGTTCCTCGCCAATTTCAGCTTGGAATTCTAATCATGGTGGCGCAATTTGGCGATTCGCTCTGTGGAGTGGCAAGCTTTCAATATAAGATAA
The DNA here is from genome assembly GCA_036365515.1 of Torymus aiolomorphi. Classification (NCBI taxonomy): domain Eukaryota; kingdom Metazoa; phylum Arthropoda; class Insecta; order Hymenoptera; family Torymidae; genus Torymus; species Torymus aiolomorphi. The sequence continues at coordinate 26,001,597 of CM070876.1, forward strand.
TTCGACAACAATTAATGGCTTTTTTAATGAATAAGATTAGTGCGCCGAGCATTGATTGTTTAGGTTACCAATCCAGCTTATGCAACCGCAATGACGCACTAAACTCTTACTGTTTAATAATTTAATTCCATTAAATACATCACCGAGCTAAATCATGAATGTATTCAGGAGAGTGTACTTTTATATCTAAAACTCAACACCGAGGAAGACGCTCTCTCTGCCCCCGCATTACTTTACCCTGATTAATTTTCCCCCTCTACACTAAATTCTCCATATCGCCGAATTAAAGACGTCAAAGGAGACTCCTCGTATAGCCATTTAAATATTTGGAAGAGCGGCTGCTGAGTATACATATTTCGAGGAAACAGATTGCCATTACCGCGCTTCCTCTAAATAAAAAGCTCGTTGGCCCGGAACTCATGCATAATGATTGCACTTTCGCAATGTCGGAAGTGGCCGAGTGATCTCTGCCAGAGAGAAGCTCCGCTGCTGCTGCTGCTGCTCTTCCGATTAAACTTCTTAAGTTTCCTCGCTGTATACACTCGTGCCGGGGGTAAACCTACTTTAGTAAAGCACGCGCGTACTTTTCCGCACAGTTTTACGGAATCTCGCAGCAGGTATCTCGCTGCTTCCGCCTCTAGGCGTGTGGCGGGACCGGCTTGATCCGCTCTGCGTTTGCCGCGAGGCTCGCGTTAATTTAAATGAGATGGCAAAGTCGATATTCATTGGCACGCTCGGCGTGATTTATCGCGGCGCTAAAGTGTCGCTCGGGATCATTTTAATAATTCATAAGGGGTCGCGATATCACGCGATTTGTATATAATTAGCTTTAACCTCGAGGTTCGCCAATCGTAAATCCCTTTCAATAAAGGCATGTAGCGCGCGAGATATATAAGTAACAGAGTAACTTTGCGCAGGGCAATATAATGAAGCGAATATACTGTATTACGGTCTCGAGTCGATCTCGAAAAAAAAACAAACATAAAAAAAACGAAATGATTGCAGTTCTTGAAATGACTCTCGCATCATAAGCTACGTAATCACGTGCCATTGCTTATCTTCTGGTTAGCGGAGAGGCATTAAACTATATACGCGCGGTGGGAATAGCTCAGGCGAACGACGACGACGGCGACGACGAACTGCGCTCGGAGCCTCCCTCGTCGGCTCTCTCCTCTCACTCTCTCGCACCTCTCATTCAAATTATCACCGGTGCAATTAGCATTAAGGATCGTAGCTCGGCTAGCTAGGTAGGAGAGAAAGAGGGAGGGAGAGAGATAGCTGCCGCGAGTGTAAGAAGGACGTACGAGAGGTGTAATCTCACGAGCATCGTCTTATCGTAGTTATATACGTATATATATATACGTACGAGAGAGAGAGAGCCGGAAGAGGAAACCCCGCAAGGATCTTCCAAGCAGCAATTCTCGCGGGTGTCAGTGTGCAGCTTTGCTCGCGCTCTCATGAGTCTCTCGCTCGCTCTAGCTCACTCACTCTCCCTCTCTATCTCTCTCTCTCATTCTCTTTCTTACGCCTCCATCACGCCCCTTTTTGCCCTTTTCCTCGCGCCTGCACCACGCTCGCTCGTTCTTGCGCGCCTCTCGGCCGTCTCTCATTCTTCGCAGTACCTCTTTCTCTCTCTCTCTTCTCTCGAGTGCTATATACGCTGCTGCCGCCGCCTCGTCGCGCCGCTCATAATAATTATTTTCCCATATGCGCGCGCGCGCTCGCTCGCTCGCCACTAGGTAACGAACAAACCAGTAGCTAGCGGCTACTGTCCGCCGTGATTTATAACAATTTCAGGCTCTCGACTCTCTCATTCACGATTCCCTTCCGTCTTGGTCAAGGTGATCTGCGGACATAGCACGAGCACTTTGCTCGCTATAGCTAGCTCGCTCGCTCGTGTAACTTCTTCTCCGTAAGGCACTAAACGGCATTATTCTCTCGCTCGCTCGCTGGCTCTTCATCTTTATCGGTTTTTATTTTCTTCTCTTTCGCCGTTGGCTGTCTCTCTTTTATCTCAACGATGGTTTTGGCTCGCCGGCGCTTTTGCTTACGCAGAACGCGTTTCGGCCTCTCTCTATATATACATCTCTCTCTCTCTCTCTTCAAGCGCATATTTGTGACGTTCATCGGGGAATCAATGAATTCCGTGGAGAAGGCGTCTGATCGATTAATAACGGCTCTTCGGCCGATCGACAGACACAATGCCGTTGCGCGCGCACATGCTCACCGGTCGTATTTTAATTATATATGCCATTTTTATCGTCCCTCTCATCGAATATTGATTTTTTTTGAGATAGCTGGACAGAAGTAGAATGATACCCGAGATACAAGTCGGGGTTGCGCTAATGAATTTAATGGACAAATAATAATCTGTAAGTATTTCGATTCCATCTATTCTCATACATATTATCTTTGTTTTTTATCGACGAGAAACTCTGCTTTTTGCATGCCTTCATAAAAAAGCTCAATTAAATTCATTTTATATCTCTATAGCATCGATTGTTTCACCATACGATTTTATCAAAGCGTATAACACACTATTATTTATCAAACAGACATAAAAGAGCCGTAAAATCGACCATCGACAAACCGAAAGCAAATAAAATGATTATTCCGACCCGAGAGAGCAGGCGTGTTAGGGGGCGAGGCAAGCGAATCACGACCCCTTACAGCGTTTCGCTCGGCCAAACGAGGACGTAACTCGCGCAGCCACCACCCCAGCCTCGCACACATACACAGCCAGCGACTTCTTCCCCACAGTACGTAAAAGCGGAATCTTCTCGCATTCCCGAATCTCGAGGGAGGAAGAGAAAATCTCGGCGAGCAAATAAAGCCAATACAAGATCACCGCGAGGTCGAGTACACCCACACATATATATCCAAGCGTATAGCTAGAGAGAGAGAGAGAGAGAGAGCGCGCGTGCGATATACACTGGAAGGCTGCGATCCCAGCCATTAGGATTTACGAGTGTCCATCAGGACAGCGCGCGGCGCACGCGCGTGCGGGGGGGAAAAGGTCGATCGTCGATCATCGGCCGCCGCCGCCGCCACGGCGTCGCAGTCTACGGCCCAGCCTATATCGCCCGCGATGACTCGGTATGCGGACACGATTTGTTATCAGCCCCCGGGGTTAAGCGTTTCCCAGAGGTGCGAGGGTAGGGAAGAGGGGACGAGAGCGTACTCCACCTCCACCTCCTCCTCGTCATTCTTTTCTCGCGGCCGCACACCGCCATTATCTGCGCGTTGCGCGGCCGCAGCCAGCCAGCCCCTCTCTCTCTCTTCCGCGCACACCCTTTATCTCGCGCGCAGGGCTTTTTTACCCGTCTCCGTATCCTGCCAGTCTTCGTTACTGATAAACCACGCGGCCTCTACCGTTCATAACGATCGGTCAACGAGAGCCGCCGCAGTTGCACGCCGATGCCGCGTAGTGTGTGTGTGTGTGTGTGTGTGTGTGTGTGTGTGTGTGTGTGTGTGTATATATATATGGCGACGAAGATTAGTCATCGCAGCCGGAGAGCGAGAGAGAGAGCGAGAGAGTACAGCAAGTGCAGCGGGACTGAGGCGGGGGAGGGAGCGAGAGAGAAAGGAAAGGGCCCGCAGCGCCTTAATAGGGTATCCTTCATTAGTGCGAGAATCACGTAAGAAGCGCTAATTACGGCACGCCGCTTGTCGACGCGCGCGCGCGCTCGCACTCGCTCGCTTGATCGCTCCGCGCGTATATTATATACGTATACCTCGTTACTATTCTCTCGCTCTCCCTCTGTACCTATTTTTCGCTCCCCTCTCCTCCTGTTAATGTTTCAATCGGAGAAAAACGATAACGAAGCTGACGACTACGACGTCGCTTTCTGCGCGTGTGTTATCCGCCTAACGTGTCATACATGCAAATCTGATCGAGCCCGCGCGCGTGTGCATATACTCTCTCGCGCTCGGGCTTTGATTCCCTCGCCCAGAATATTAAGCAACGCGTGTGAGAAAGTAAGTAATGTCTCGTGTAGAGTGTGTGCGTGTGTTTGTTTGCGTGTATGCACTTGCTCTTCGAAATCGCGGTAATTCCACGAATCGCGCGCTCGCGCGCACACGATGTGTGCACTAAAAAGCCTTGTACACGGCCATGTTAACCGAATTATATTTGCATGATAAATAGCTGCAGCAGCTTGTATATACGCACGCGAATTACATTGACCTCGGCCTGGCAGATCCAGAACACTTATCGCGCACACGTATGTATACTCGCGGTTACATAAACTTGTGCGGTTATTTTTACTCATTATTTTATTTATTTTTATTTATTATTCGTTTGATTGTTTTTTTTTTTTCGTGCATTGTGGTTCCGAAATTTATTGATAAAATAACGATAGAATTAAAGGAAATCTTCGCTATTATACAACCTGGTCACGAAAAAAAAGTGACGCGAGATACAAAATAATACAAATATAAGAATCTAATCTGCTGAACAATTAAGTGTCACTTGACCATTGATGACAATATTCGACTAGACGGTTAGATGAGTAAGAGACAGAGAGCGAGAGCGAGAACGTGCAACTTGAGCGGCCGTTACTTTCGTCCGGGCTTTTTTGCACTTGCGCACGCGAGCACTGGGCGTGCATATAAACAAGAAACTTTACTACTACTCGCCGCAGTGGACAGAGCGAGAGGGAAAGAGAGAGAGGGAAGTGATGCTTCGTTAACACTGGTTTCTCTAGCCTCTATCACAAGCGACAGACGAGCGAGAACGACCAGTAAAGGCATGCCAAAAAACCATCCCGCGCTCTGAAATGAGACACTTCGCAATCGGTAGAGAGAAAAAAAACATCTACGTTATACTCTTCCATCTTAGAAAGCGATAACGCGCGAAACTGCCGTAGGGAGAGAGAGAGTTTGTACAGAGTCTTCTCTGAAATCTAATTGTAAGTACAAACACGCGAAGAAGCAGCTGCAGAAAAAAAGAAAAGGCAAATCGAGTGCGCCGGGAAAGACGCGAGCTCGTTAATAGGTGCTTGTCCCGCTCCGTATAACCGCTTTAATCGCGCGCGAGCGCAAAAAGGGAAGGGGTAATGACGGCTCCACTCTCTCTATCTCTCTCTCTCACGCGCGTTCATCCATTTGTATACGTTTTTGCGGATGTAGCGCGATGCATCTCCTCGGACGACCTTGATAAGTCCTTAAGGAGGGAGGGAGGGTCGTCGGCTTCAATAAGGCGAGTCTCCGGAATGCTGCTGCTGCAGCAGCAGCGCGCTCTGGCTCTCTCGTTGCGGCCAACAATGATGCCGATTTAGTCGCGTGTCGGCGCGCGATTTTTAGGGATCCGCTAATTGCCTTTCTCTGCTCTCTTCCTTCTCGCGGCAGCCGCCCTCTTTTTTTCTCCCCATGCCGCAAGAAATTTATTCGATCTCATATAATATACGTGGTGTGTGTGCGCTTTCTTGCTTTTGCGCGCGGCGAGGCAAAAGAAATATCGTTCACCGGATATTTATTGTCTGCACGCGCGTGTATATATATAGGCAGCTGGCCCGCGGGGCACTTTGCTCGTGTGAAAAGAGCAGTAGAGCCGGCCGTAAAAACAATTGGAAAATGAAATTAAGTGTACGGGCGAAGGGCGATACCCATAATAGTCAAAATTATATGACGTAAATAAACTTTCTAAAATCTATCATGATGTTTTTTCTTTTTCAAAACTGTATCTTAGTAAAAATTGTGAAATTTGATAATGTTCCTGAAGATATTTCATTGGTAATGTATAATAAAATAATATACATAAAATAGCCATTTATTGACGTCGTTAACCTATCCCATGTATAATTGAAGCTGTCAGAACGCGTATGCGCCATGTATAGCAGTGGCCAAAAATCCCTGCGGCAAGACCCAACTATTATTACATCATTAGAAAGTTTATATTTTCTTAATGTGATGTCTACTTTTTGAGTGATATATCCAATTTTTTTTTAAGATATTGTATTATTTCCGATGCATCATTCAATGATCTCTCATAAGAGCCATGTTAAAAAGTGAATATTCAAATATCTCGTTTGCAAAAATTTGTCCTGCAACTGTTGACATATCCAGTGTTTTCATTCACTGATGAGCCTCCACAAAAGGATAAACAGGCAAGATCAGAATTCGGATCAGTTCAAAGTGGCAAGAGAAATGGCGTCAATTGGTTTGTTTTCGTATTAATGCCATATTACAGATTTTTCCAAATAACGTTGAATATTACGCTGATTCGTGAGTTTTCCTTAAACGAGCCAATCGCGCGTGCAAGACACTGTGCGTATAAATACTCGTTTATTATTGCAGGATTAGATCGTAGGAAGTCCGCGGGCGTACGGCACACGCCGAAAAGTCCGCGGGTGAAATGTACCCGTAAAAATGTAAAATGCGAAGCATACTTTCCTCGGGGGGCCATAACGAGCGGAATAACAAGATTCGTGTCACTCGCTATATCACGTAACACCATTCCGGGGAAGTTGCTGCCTCTGCGCCTGCCTGCCGCGCTATCATAAAGAATTTCCAACGATATACAGCAAGTGCGCGAGATCATGGAATTTATATGGGTAACATTTTCATGCGCGTCCCTGGGAATGCCGCCATAATTTAATGATTTAAGGATATATACCCTCGCTAACACCCGACTCCAATCCCCGCTCCGAGAGCGCAAATCTATTTAACTTTTTGTAAAAAAAATCGCGCGTGATAAAGCATATCGCGCTCGCACGCGCGCTATGATAATTTGATTCCAGCCATTAGACTCTCCCTCTCTTAGCTTAAAAACTTTAGAGGAGAACGAGACGATACGAGTATTTTAATTTTGGTAATCGCATTATGTAAGCAAAATGAACTCGCGGATTCCGCGCGAAGAAGTACCCGGGGAAAAAAAGGAGCGCGACTCGCGCGAATTATTGTCCTCGTGTAATATTATACAAGAATTGCCCTCGCACGGTTTCGTTTACACAGTCAGCAGCAGCGGGACATTTATGAAGATTTTTATGAAAAAGCTAACAAGATTCAGCGCCAAAGCGGTATCTTAAGATTCAAGAGCCACCGCAGCCGCGAGCGAGAGAGAGAGAGTATACGCGCGCGAGGTAGAGAAACAAAGTGAAGAGGAGAGGAGATAAAAAACACGGCGTCCACAATGCCGGCGCCGCGCTCGCGCGAGCTAGATTTGAGTGAGAGAGCGGCGGCGGGATTACTCGTAGTCGGGGCAAATGGCCTACATTACACAACGCTTTAGAGAAAGAGAGCGCCTTTAGCCGTAACAACGCCGGGCTGGCTACACATTTGTTTCCCCCGCACTGCGCGGCGACGACGACACTTTTCTCGCGCCGGCGCAAGTGCAGATTTAAGTAGCAAGGAAATGACCCGTTTATTCGCCTCTCGCTCCTGATGCCTTTATAGCGCGAGGGTGACAAGCGAGCGACGCGCGCTCAAACGCAGGTTCTCGATTCACCTTGTTCAACGCACGTGTTTGAAATTCCGAACGTTCATAATGAACGAAATATTAACTTAAAGTTTCTAATTCTGGTTAGAATTCCCCGGAGTGTGGTTTACTGGTGACTGCAAGAGTGAGAAGTGAAGAAATACAATTATTATCCGATTTTAAATGTATTAAGTAGCCAAATTCGGCTAAATTTGAAAATGGCAAAAATCTTTCGTTCACTATGAACGTTCGAAATTTCAAACACCTTTCAACGCGTGCAAATGTGTATCTGTATTATGCGTGAGCATAAGTATATACGTTGAGGGTGAGTTCAGTCGAAGCGGCTTGTATAAGCTTACTGCATTATTACGTGGTCGTTCGAACCACCGCGTGTATATATACCGTTGCGAGAATTTACCCGTGTAAAAAAGTCTGGTACCAGTCTGGCTACTAGTCTGGTGAAAGGCTGGTAGCGGTCTCGCGAAAGTCTGGCAACGGTCTGGCAAAAGTCTGATGAAAGTCTGGTTATGGCCACGTTTGTCTCTTTGCTCTGGCAGCGGTCTGGCAGAAGTCTGGCGCAAGTCTGGTTACAGCCACTTTTATCTCGTTTTGGTAATGTACAGCGTAAAACCATCCTTGCACTTAAAGAATCGATACTCTAAATTCCGAACGTGAGCTATTCAGAACACACGGGATTTCTTTTGAAAAAAAACATCAGACAAATTTGCATCTATAAAAATTGTAAACAGATTGCATAAAATTATAAAGATACCTTTTACTAGAAGAATCAAATTTCGAAAAATGTAAAACATTCATTCCTATATGATTTTTAGCTCATTGTTTCGACGTTATAGCTTCTCCAAATCACTGTACTTTTACAATTTAATCATTAGGCAGAAATGGCAATCGAAAAATTGATATCACATATTATATAAAAATAATTTAATGAAAATATTATGGCCTTCTTCCCAAATTTTTCGAATTTTTGTATATTACACATTTTTAAACATTCGGAAAATTTACCCTTCTATCATAAGATATTCTAATTTGTTTTTTGACCTTTCTCAGAAAATACCCATCTAACATTTTACCATTCTGATAAAATCCCCCACCCCCCCCCCCTCCAGCGTGATCGACATTATCATTGCAGTGCCGAATACGCCGCGCAGTGGACATACTGTCACTGAGAGTGTCGAGCACGCTGACTATAGTGCGCGGGAGCCAGAGAGGGTTTTCGTGGCAGTTTGAGGTCTACGGCTCCACCAAAGTTTTTTTAATGTATTATGACCTCCTGAACCCGAATATTTTGGGTGGAGTGTCGTACGATGGTCAGGTAATTAGTTACAAACGATTGTTTAAACAATTAGAGAAAAATTAACCTTATAAATATAAAAAAAATATAATTGTATTCTTTGGATCATTTTGAGTAAGAAAGGTTGAAATACATTTTAACGTACAACCAATAGTTTTCAAGTAAAAAATAAACTGTTAAATTTTCAGAAATAGTGCATTTTTCGGAACTTTCAAAATTTTTTACTCGAAAACTATACATTGTGCGTTGATTTTTTCTAACTGTTTATAATAATTGATTACAACTAATTACTTGATAATCTTGCAAAAACAAAATATTTTCGTATCCTTTAACCTATTTTTAGTAAGAAACACTATCACGTGTTTTATTTTATTTTATTTAATAATTTGAGCGGGCATTGATGCCCTTTACAAGAAGTGATTATAGAAATAAAAGAAAATGACAAATTGAAGCGGTTGTATAAATCAAAATAATTAAAGACAGTTAATGTTGCAATGAGAAAGCCGTTATGGTTCTCTTAAACATAACAACAGTCGCAGAATCAAGGAGGGATTGGGGAAAAGTATTCCATAAACGCCGTAATCTATTAATAGAGGAATAAAAACCAGCGTTAGAAGACGGAGTGTCCTAGCTCATATAATATTCTAAAACGTCGGAGAGAGTAAGTGGCTTGCCTCTCATAAGATAAAGGTGTAATCGTTTCACAATTTATATAATTATTCATCATTTTATATGTTAATACACAGTATATAATTTTAACTGACGACCCATAGTTTTCGAGTAAAATACAAAGCTTCCTCTTTGAGGAAGCAAAATTGTCAAAGTTCCAAAAAATTCCCTATTTCTCAAAATTAAACAATTTTTTACGTGGTAACTATTAGTCGTGCGTTAAATATGTCAGGACCTCGCCAGACTTCCGCCATACCGCTGCCAGATTTTCGCCAGACCACTGCCAGACCGTTGCTAGACTTTTTTTTTACACGGGTATATACCAAGTTTCGAGTGAAAATATAATTTCCGGCACAGGAAGAAGAAGGGCTTACTTTTCTCGGCGTCGTTGTCGTCTCTCCATTACTCCCATGAAATCGTTCGAGCCACTCCCCAGCCTCTCGCACACCTATGCATATCTCTTTAAATTGCAAGTTCATTGAGGTGGAAGTTAGCCTTATCGGCTCGCTGAAATCCTCAATTCTCGCGGGCTCTCTAGGTCTCTTTGCTCGTGCCGAGCGAGGGAGAGGGAGGAAGCGGGAGAAAAGAGAGAGAGAGAGAGAGAGAGAGAGAGAGAGAGAGAGAGAGAGAGAGAGAGAGAGAGAGAGAGAGAGAGATCTTTTTCATACTGCGGCCAACATAAATATGACTTCATTATATGCGAGCCTCTTCGGAAAATGTTCTTTCCTCTCCTTCTCTTCCTCTCTCTTTCTCTCGGTGGACCGACTTTATAAGGTCGCATACAATTAATGAACAGAGGCGGAGAATATGCGTTTATTAATTTTACGAATACTCACTTTTTTATCATTTGTTTCGTGGCATCTATAATTACAATGAAGTTTTTTAAAACATCCTTACGTAAAATTTCGTAGAACTTTTTTCAATCTTATTACATGTTAACCCTCGAAGTTACTTTAATGCCTTAAAGAATTTGCGAAGCGTCAAATAAAAACTTTCTCAGTATTTCAATTACGACAAAAGCTCTAATATACATTAATTACAAACAACGAGTGTTCTCCCCTTATTATTATTAGGTATACAAGTCCAGCGAGAGTTCCTTAATCCACAAAATACTTTGAAAAGTGTATACGCTCGAGGGAGAGCAACAAAACATAATCATCTTCAAGCATCATTATATAAAATTGTTAGTGCAGGAGGAGCAGCAGCAGCAGCGCTCCGCGTTCCGTTATTATTATCCTTAACAAAGCTCGTCGGTAAAGAGCCTTTCAAAAAGTACACGAGTATAATGAAAAGCCTTCGCGAACTGTGCTCCTCGCTCACTCTCTCGCTCTCTATCTCTCTCCGCCGTTGTATTTTTGGTAAAACAAATATAATCAAGGAAAAGGGGAAGGAAGAAGAAGAAGTAGCAGCAGCGCCACGCAGCTACAACGTCTATAGCCTACATGCACGGCGGGGGCGGCGCATTCAGCTGCGATTCAACTCGGCGGAAGGAAATCAGCGGGCCGCTGCTCGCCTCAGTTCGTTGCGTCCGTCCGAGCGCAGCATCGGGACAGGTCAAGCGAAGCGCAGAAATTCGCTTTGACTGTTGTAGGTCGTCGTCGCTGTTGCCGTCTGTGCGCACGTGCGGGCGCGAAAAGTCGGCAATAAGGTCACGCGCTGGAAAATAATTTCCTTAGCATGACAATGCGGATTTGAAAATTTCCATAAAACAATACACCGTCGGCATTAATCAGCCCTTTCTCCACCCACCCACTACTCTCGTACTTTAAGTGGCTTTCCCTCCTTCCGCTCCGACTTTTCTCTCATCGTCGTCGTCGTCGTCGTCGTCGTCGTGCGCTCGATGCTTGAGGATTGGGGGATGGTCGAGTGGCAAAAACTCTCAAGACTTTTTTCTGCTAATGCGGCTTCGTTACGCCGGCTTCTTTCAAAGAATCTAGCTCTTTTGAGTTCTCATTAAATCTGGCTCATTGACGTCACGCTCGCGTGCCCCCTCTTTCCTTCTCCTTCTCCCTGTTTCTCCCTCACTTCTCCATCGAGGATTTAGGGAAAAATACTTTTACGTTAATGCCGTCCGCTACTCCAAAATACATCTCGTTATAATTGTCGGTGATTAATTTTTTCCCCTTTCAATGAATTTTCACGACGGATCGCAGTCTCCTGGGAAAGTGCATGATAATATAGACGGATGAAAGTGATATTTTATGGGCAAATTTTCAAAATTAATAGCCGGTATGTGTCAGTATTCGTTAATTTGTAATGTAAATTATATTATCATATCTTGAGCACGTGCTTCGCTGAGGTATTGGATCGAAAGTGCTCGTAAAAAGTGCAAGGTAATTGCTGATAATACCTCTCCTGCCTTAAACTGAAAAACTTTTTCGAGATGAACACCTGTTCGTAGAGGAACATAAATTACGAGAAAATTGGCTACTTTATAATAAGGAAAAGTTATTTCTCCTAGAAATTCCTCAATGCTCGCTTTACACGGTGTGTGTATACACACACACACACACACACACACACACACACACACACACACACACACACACACACACACACACACACACACACACACACACACACACACACACACACACACACACACAAATTTTTATTCGACAAAGTATATTTCATCAATCCCGCGTAAAAATAATTTGTGGGCAATGTATGGGCCATATGTGGCTCCGGCGCCTCAGCCGAATATGGGACATAGTTTTCCCACATAATACTTATATGTATCCCACACTTGAAGAAAAAAAAATATGGGACTAATGTGGACATGATATGGGAAACAGTATGGCCAATATTCGGTTTAGGCGCCGGAGCCACATATTGCCCATATACTCTCTAAAGCTGAATTAGTGAAAATTGCTCCACCATTTCAATTAGTAGAAAAAACTTCTAATTTATTAGTGAATATTCACTATTTCATTTAGTAGTTTATTAAAACTACTATTTTGATTAGTAGTTTTTACTAATTTAATTAGTAGTTTTTAAAAAACCACTAATGAAATAGTGAATATTCACTAATAAATTAGTAGTTTTTTCTACTAATTGAAATGGTGGAGCAATTTTCACTAATTCAACTTTAGAGAGTACAATGCAGTAATAAATACTACAAAACTCTGTTATATCAATATAATAGCGACTATTCAACGTTGCCTCGATTTATTCTAGATATATACAGATCCATCCCAAAAATAGAATTTCGGAGACACATATAACAACCGCGCTAGCCGTCATCCCAATCCCTCCTTCTTCGGTCTGACGAAAAAAGCCGACTTTGATTGACTGACCTAATTAAAAAGAGCCGGACAGGCATTATTCCACGACAAGAGAGGAGAAATAAACGCGCACATCTAACGGAAATTCGCTTACACGAGCAATAAATGGCCTCTGCTCCCGCGCACGCACTCACATATACGCACAGGCCAATAAGTCCAGTATTTTCAACCCTGTTTGTCGGGGACAAACACCGAGGATGGACAAATCAAATCCGCTCTTTCGACTCCATTTTGTTAGCGCGTCAAAGCTCTGCATTAGCGCGCGTATATATGTATTCGTCAGTGATGTTCAGCTCGCCGAAAATGTAATTATGTCAGTTTTTGATTAGCTATTCTTTAACGAAGGCTCAGCGTGGAAATCGCTCGCCCGCGCAGTGCGGAATACCGTGCGCTAGAGTGGGAGAGAGAGAGAGAGAGAGAGAGAGGCAGACAGAATGCCGCGTTGCTGCGCGTATTTTGCACTTACTCCTAAATACGGTTACGCGAGATTAGAGTCTGAATTAGCGCATTCAATTAACATTTACCAGATAGCAGTGTACCGTTAATGGTGGCTCTATTTCATTGGATTTCTCGGGATCCCTGCTGTCGGACAGTTACGAGCTCGCGGCCGAGCTCGAGCTCGGCGCCTCTTTCTCTCTCCCTCTCTCTCTCCCTCCCTCTCTCGCCCCAGAGCGCAATGCTGCCGCGCGTGCGCGTGCGATAATAAGAACATCCATTTGCTCGGGGGATTTGTTTTTCGTGCGGCTGACGCGCCACTACTGCGCCGCCACCGCCGGTGCATGCAACACGTATTTACCCGAAAATACGAGCTCCGCCCGATGCGGATAATGGAAAGCCCGGCCGCCGCCCGAGATACGCTCTTTCACTCGAAAACTTATGCAAACTCTCTTCGCTCGCGTTAACTATGCAGTATGTATATACCTTTTCGTTGCATGCAGTTTTTCCCCCTCGCGGATTTCTATTTCTTTTTTTCCATCCCGAGCGAAAAATCGAACGGATTTTTCCCGGACTGGATCTTTTTCGACTATTCAGGATGAGGCCATTCTCATTTGCTCCCCCCCCCCTCTCTCTCTCTCTCTCTCGGCCGCTGCATTTTCGGGTGCAGCACCGACGAAATGTCAAGTAATTACGCAAATTGAGCGTTTCGCTGCGCTATTGCCGCCAAAGCGATTTACAGCCGCTGGGAGGATTCGTCGTTCCTGCGACGCCACTGCTGCTGCTGCTGCTGCTGTATTGCGACAGACGTTTTTCCTTGCAGTCGAGGAAATTCTGAATGTACATTTACTATGCTCCAAGCCACAATTTTAACGCAAATGTAGAAAATAATCGAAAGTAGCAGAGCTATATCAGATGCAGTATTTTTCCTTCATCTGCATCATTTGTTTTATTAGAAAAAAGTGCCAAATGTCCCGCGTAGTATTTCTTTTAAGTATTTATTACTGCTGGCTTTCTTTATGTGGTATGTGCAGTGCAGTTTATTAACGCAAAGTTTAATTATATATATATATATATAACCATCCGCTTTTGAGCTTGAAAAAACACGAGTATCCGTCATTTCGCGATGTCAAAGAAGAGACGACGAGCAACTCCTTTCTAAAATAGAACGATAATGAATTTACCGACAAACGCATAATGTTTTTTATACCACTCTAACCTTAAAATCACAACTTTGGTATGATTTTTCGGCGCTCGTGGTATAAAATACCGTTCGAAACGAGTGCGGAAGTTGATTATTTACTTCATGTGACGTTTTTCGCACTCGCTTCGTTCGTGCGAAAAACGTCACATGAAGTAAATCATCACCTTTCGCACCAGTGTCGAAATGTACTATTTCCACTCGTATACTCTGCTGGAGGATGGAGCGGAAGGGCTACGTCAAACATAATTTAATATGTGTTCTATCGGACATACATGTCGGTATAAATTATTAATTATTCGTTGTACATTTTTGAGCCAGCACCATATTACTGTACTACAACTCGAGAGAGGTACGGTAATGAAGTAATTACTTTCCTTTCAGAATCCATATGGATGCTTTCTACACTCTCCCTCTCTCTCTTTCTCTCTATTTCTCTCTCACTGCCGCGTACATTGCCGGCTGCGCAATGAAAGCTTTGCGCGCACCAAACGCAATTCGAAATTCGGACGGAGAGATGAAATAAAAGGTAGAAAGGCTGGCTGGCCGTCCTTTTGCGTTGGGATTTGCTATTTCCAGCGGGTAGAATTTTGCGACGGTAGAGATGTCTACGAGGTAGAGAGAGAGAGAGAGAGAGAGAGAGAGAGAGAGAGAGAGAGAGAGAGAGAGAGAGAGAGAGAGAGAACGTCAGCGCATGTTGGCTGCTTTAATCGAATAGCGCGTAATTCTATTTGACCTCTAATGCCGCTACCGCTACCGCTGCAGCTCGAGCCAGAGAGAACGAGAGAGAGAGAGAGAGAGAGAGAGAGAGAGAGAGAGAGAGAGAGTGGATACGCAGAGCAGTCGATCCTTTTCCTGGCGAAATAAAGTTTTGCCGCGGCGGCAGCAGCATCAGCAGCACTCGCTCGTATGAAAAAAGCTTGGCGAGAAGAACGCAATAGAGAGATACACACAGACGCATATGGAAATGGCCTCTTGCGTATATAGATACCTGTACAGAGTACTGAGCGAGAGAGAGAGAGAGAGAGAGAGAGAGAGAGAGAGAGCGACAGAAGAGGTCGGGCGCGCACAAAAATTACCGTATCTAAGCGAGACAAAAGGGTTGCTGGGCGCGCGCGAGAGAGGAACGATCGCTTCCACATACAATGTCGCGTCACGCGCCGAGCATACAAATCGAGAGCTCCGTGTACGGCATACCAAAGCCTCTCTCTCTCTCTCTCTCCCTCTCAAGAGGGGCATTTCTCCATCGTGGGTTAAATTTCTGCGACTTCGCAGCGTGACATTGACCGATGCCGACGCAAAGAAATCGTGCCTCGGTGCTCTGCACGCTGCGGTACACATGCACACACAGACACACACAGACAGATTCGCGCACGCACACCCACACATGCAGAGTCCGCAACGAGTAGCAGCAGCAGCAGCAGCAGCAACCTTTGCATCGCCGGAAATCACCGACGTCGCGCGGCACCGCCGCACGGCCGCGTCACTTAAAACGAGAGCCTGTATACGCTCACGCTGATGTGTAGCCGGCGCTCCGAGCTCTTGTGTGCCCCCTTAACTCGCGCGTAGGTGGCGCGCCGACAGCAATGCTTTACGTATTTTCCTTTTTTCCTCAGGGCCTTTCTCCCTTCCTCTCTCTCTCGCCCTCTCTCTCTCGCTCTCTCGCTTGCAGTGAGCTGGCTGCACTTTTACGCTGCCGGAACCCGGCAGGTTACAAATCAGCATGAATGCTTAGGAATTGTTAGCGAGGGAAACGTGCATTGAACTTTGAAAAGTTATCCTTTTTTCCGCCTCTTTGTTCTCTCTCTCTCTCTCTCTCTCTCTCTCTCTCTCTCTCTCTCTCTCTCTCTCTCTCTCTCATATGTACTATCTTCTCTCTCGTTCTCTCTAGTTTGCGTACAAAAGGAAAACGTTTTTCTCAATAACGTGGAGAAGGAAGTACCAAAGCCACTGGGCGAACAATGTCGTCAGTCAATTTTTTACCACGGCACGTGGTAAAAATATGATTGCAAAGGTTGTTAAACTACGCAGTTCAACTTTTGACGAATTGCATTTTAATTATACGAATTATCCCGCGTAAAAATTGAAATTAATATTTAGAATGTATTGGAACGCTGATGTATTGGCAATATAGATGTACAACAATTGCAAGGGTATTGGCGCTATTTGCCTTGGATGCTATTTCCAATGTATCGCCAATATCTTAAGATTTAACTTTCTAAAAGAAAAAAAAATTCTTGGGTGGATTCGAACTAGAAATCTTCGGATTACTAGACTTGCTCGCTATCCACCGAGCTAATTCATTGTTTTTGTTAATGAACGAAATAGAGGTTAAATCTAGTTCAAAACAAATGAGCAAGTCTAGTAATCCGAAGATTCCTAGTTCGAATCCGCCCAAGAATTTTTTTTTTATATATATATATTTTTTATTCGCGGCTTTCGTAATCCACAAAATGTTATCCATAAACCTTTTTTTCACTATCATATCCCTATAATAAGAGTCTAAAATAATTTAATCTCACTCATACACATACCTTCTCCAATATTCTTCGCCATGCTCTCGAGTAACTTCTTCGGAAACCTGCACAAGCGCGAAATTCCAAAGTAATTCCAAAGATCATCGGTATAATGTCAACCGCAGAAGTCTCTCTCTCTCTTTCTCTCTCTCTCTCTCTCTCTCTCTCTCCTTCTCTCTTCTCTTCTCTGCTATCTTCCATCCACCGCCCGTTTTTATCATCTTCAAGCTGAGACGATGGAAGAATCGGATCTATATAAAGGATTATCGCAGCTGGCGCGAAGGGCTCATAAAGGAGAGACAGCGAGTAAAAGAGGAAAGAGAGAGAGGGAGAGAGAAATCACGTGATCTCCAGTATAAACGAGCGGACGCTTCTGTGCTAAATGACGCTTCTACGTGTCCGGAGGCCGAGAGAGAAAGAGCCAGCGTCGGTCTCTTGAAATCAGCGCTGAATCTCGCGTCAATCCTTGTTACAGTGATCGAGGCTTCTCTCTCTCTCTCTCCCTCTGCCTCTATCACGGCTCGCGCGATTCCGGCTGCATGTGTATGTTCTCTTGTCCGTATAGATATAAACATCGTTTACCGCAGATGCTTCTGAGCACGTGAGGTTTCTATATGTAATTTAAAAGGTTGAAATGCGCGTATTTTATTAAATAATTGCTGATTATTCTAATTTTGTTTAGAAAATTGGCATAAAATAGTATAGACAAATTGTTACAAGTAAATCATTGCGACAAATCTAAGCTTGACCAAGCCCAACGATTTGCGAGCCATTCTACATACTAACTATAAACATATCCGCTACTGTTCGACTTTCTACTAATCATCATCACATTCTAGCTTTCTTTGCCTCTTGTTATTTTGCATATTCCCGCGTAAAAAAAGTTGAGATCACAAAAAGATCGCTTTAAGATATATCTCGATTATGGCACTATTTAATACTTTTTAAGATGAAAAGTCTCAACGAATAATCAAGATGATTTTAATATTTTTTTAATCATCGCTACATTCAGTCTTTTAAAGCATTTTTAAGATGGTTTTCAGACATACGAAATTCATTATTTAATATCATTTTAAGATAAATTTGAGATGCTTTTGAAATGAATTTGAGACGAATTCGAGACGAGCTTTCGTACTGAATTTAAGATGATATTTAGATTTTTTAAGATGAACTTAAGACAAACTTTTATGACAACTTTAAGATCTCTGATAAATGAATTGATTCGAAAATTTTTAAATTTATTAAAAAAATTTTTTAATCGATTCTTTAAACCCGATTAAGGGGTTTACACCAAAAGCAAGGCAACAAGCCTTGAAGTTTAGACTCTTGTTAAAGAATGATTTAAAGGCTGAATCTCTCGGACTTATATACTCTCGGCGTTTCAATGTGTTTAGGGGTGCCCCGATCGATGCACCGCGTAGCGACGGCAAATGACAACCATGAGTTCGGTTACTTCCGATCGGTTGTTACCGTCGTTAAACGCTACGCGGCGCATCGATCGGGGCACCCCTAAACACATTGAAAGGTTGAGAGTATATAAGTCCGAGAGATTCAGCCTTTAAATCACTCTTTAACAAGAGTCTAAACTTCAAGGCTTGCCTTGCTTTTGGTATAAATCCCTTAATCGGGTTTAAAGAAATGATTAAAAATTTTTTTTTTTAATTTTGGAATCAATTCATTTTTCAGACATCTTAAAGTTGTCATAAAAGTTTGTCTCAAATTAATCTTATCATCATCTTAAAAAATCTCACAATCATCTTAAATTTAGTACGAAAGTTCGTCTCGAATTCGTCTCAAATTCATTTCAAAAGCATCTCAAATTTATCTTAAAATGATATTAAATAATGAATTTTGTATGTCTGAAAACCATCTTAATCTTGCTTTAAAAGGCCAAATGTAGCGATGACTAAAAAATATTAAAATCATTTTAATTATTCGTTGAGACTTTTCATCTTAAAAAGTATTAAATAGTGCCATAATCGAGACATATCTTAAAGCGATCTTTTTGTGATCTCAACTTTTTTTACGTGGGTTTATACGGATATGAAATAGAGCCCTATTCTTTCGAAAATTTTAGCATTTTTCCAAACCTTAGAAGGTTTTCCAAAGAATGCAAGAAGATATTCTAGCCGACCTTTATCGTAATTTCAAAATACTATCCAGAAAGTTAAAAAAATTTGAAAAACAATGTCCACCACTTCTCTATGTGTATTTACGGCGAGCACACGTATATCCTTTATATATATAAGACTGTAAAAGCTAGCACGCGTGCGATCTCATGCATCGATTCTTGCTCCCTCTTTTCTCTCTCTCTCTCTCTCTCCTTCTCCCTTGTTATTCTTCTTCTCCACTTCCGGCGAATCTGATTGCGATCCGCAAACGACCCGTAAATATCGCGCGCTTGCGCGCGCTGTAGAATCGTAGGAATCGCCCGGGCGAATCGCGAAAAAAACGTCGCGCGCGGGAGGAAGGCGCTGGTTTTGCCCAGACTGCGCGTGCGCGGGCACACGCTCGTGGGATTCCGTATAGCAGCGAAAAAAGTCTCATCGCATGCGCGCGCGCCGGCGCGAAATGTAAAAGTAAGTGAAACGAAGAAGAGGAGATGCGAGGGTCTATATATAGCGAGGAAAAAGAAATCGAATCCGATTCTCGCGGCGATGGGCGAATCATGTGGCGGATCGAATCCGATCGTCGAAAAGTGTTTACCCTTCGAGAGCCTTAGGTTCACTCCTCTCTCTCTGTATCTCTCTCTCTCTCTCTCCTTTCCCACTCTTACACTTTAGCGGAGAAACGGCGAGGAAGAGAGAGAAACGTCAAACCCGATACACACGCGGAACGAGAGAGCAAAATTCGAAGAGCAAGCAAAAGTCAGTCTCGCGAGGTAAACGCCGTCGAGTACTAGATGGCGAATCCTCTTTCCCTCTCTCTGGCGAGCTGTTTGAGCGCGGATGTTTTGAATAATACATAATTGAGCCGGCGGGCGAAAGCGCTTTTCGATGCGATTCTGACTCGGCGCTTCGAGCTGTTTCTCTATACGATAATGCGAGCATTAACATAGCCTATTATGTTGTCGGCGGCTCGTCCGACCTGTGTATTCTTAATCGCGTGCGTGCCGAAAGCTACTTTATTTATTTCCTCCGGGAGTCTTCGGGCACACATTCGTCGTTTCCCGGCTATTTATATAGAAAACGGAACGCAGCTCATAACACACAGTAACCCGATCGATCACCATACGTAACGATTTTTAATAGTTACCGGTCACCCGTGACGCTGATCGATGGCGGTCAAAGATCGAGCGCGTCCGAGAGGGAATTCGTCATCGCGCAGTGTGGCGTTCGTTTCTCTTATCAGTGGGCGCGCGAGTTGCTAAACACGCCGATGGCCCCCACGACGACTGTAACCCGCCGCGAGATAAGGCCTCGAGTTCGCTCGCTCGCGTTCTCTCGATTGGAATTCCGCGATTGTATCCCCGCGGGAGAGACGGCGCAAGCGCACGCACGTCAATATTCTCGCGCGGCCCCCACAGAGTAAAGAAGCTCACGCGGGCGCGGCCCTCCATAACGTCGCACGCTATCTCGCGGATTGCCATACACGTGTATACGCGCGGTCGTACCGATCTATATATTTCATCTCCCCGTGTTCGTATCTGCGTATACAAGAGGAGCACGCGGCTAATTTAAAACACTCGCCGGTGCCCAAAATCACAGTCGACCGCCAGTTTGTACATGCATTCAGCAGAGGCTTGTGTGTATATGTCTGTGTGCAAGTGGGTATACATATAATACCGATCCAGCCAGCGGCGGCCTATATATGTATATTTATAAATATATCGGCTCGGCCGATTTTATTAAGGCCCTCGTTAAAAGAAACACCCTGCTTATCGGCTCATCGCTAAAATAGTACGGTTGCACTGTTTGTGCAAGCCCGTATCTACTCACTCTCGCGCGCGCGCGTTAACACCTACTATCGCATACGAAACGGCCACTTGGCGAGTGAGCGCACGCGCGATACCGATCGGACCGTTATAGAGTCGTCCGCTCGGTAATTTCGAGGTGACGGAAAGAGAGAAAGAGAGAGGGGAGATGTGTGTGTGTGTGTGTGTGTGTGTGTGAGAATCAGTCGGCCAGAGCACACTTACTTCTTCGCCAACCAGTTTCTCGGATTTACGCGCGCGAACCGGCGCCAATTTGGGTCGTACGCGCACTTGAAACCCAGTCCCCGCGTAATCCGCTTCTCTGCTCCTGTGCTCGCGCGCCTTGTTTAATAATAACGTACGTATATCTGTATATACACGCGACGTGGTCGATGTCCCGTGACCGGTGTAGGTGGCCCTGACTATATAGTGGTGGGAGGAGGACCGTTACGTTCTCTGTCTCTGCACTCCGAAAAACCCACTGCGTGCACCGGCTCGCGCACGTCCGATATCAACCGGTTACCTCATCCTGCACAGCGCCGGGCGGTGTGTGTTCCGACGACAAAGCGAGAGAGAGAGAGAGGATGATATACCGTTTGTTGCGCGGCAGCGCGCGCTCGCTGAATCGCTTAGTAATGCTGAAACGCGTGCCGAAATTATATCGGCCGCGCTCGATATTTAATTGAAGAATTTTTCGATGTGAATGTGTATATATATATCGAGGGCGCGGGCAGTGAGTGAGAGAGCCTTTCATGGACCTCGGTACCATTGCATGCTGCATTTTACCGTTTCGACCTGCGCCGACAATCAGTTCGTTCATCGTCCGGGCAATCAACTTTTTGTCCGCGCGCGTGTATCGCTCTTTATAAACACGTGATGGAGAGTGCAGCACGTCTGAAAAAAATTAAAGGAAATGTCCCGTTTCCATAACCTTTACCATACGAGATTATATATGTGCACAGGCTCTTAACACTAAGTCGTGCAAAACTCTGCCTCCCTCGGGCGACTCGTATCCCCGCGCGCTCGTGTCACTCGATCGTTATAATACGAGAAAGAGAACGAGAGAGGCTTACTCCACCTCTTTGTTTAAGCAGTTTAAAGTGCACAACGAGCGTCGAAGATCTCTCGATCTTTCTCTCTCTCTCTAGGCGTAGCCATTGCTTCTCTCCGTATAGCTGTCCAACACTCTTTGCGCTGGCTCGCACTCCTACTTAACGGGGGGGTCTCTGTGTCTTGCGCCTGCATGGCCCCCTTTGTCGCTCTCCGCGCGCGCGCACGCGCGAGTATGAGATCCGCGGCGCGGATTATACGAGCGGTAGGTTGTTAAACTCGTTTCGCTGCGCATATCTATCGCTGCACAATGCCATCGCGGCCCGCAGAGGAGTGAGCGGGTCACGCGTGCTGCGTGCCCTAGGCTACGTATATATATATATATATATATATGTAGGCAAGCACCGGCTCTCGATCGCGAGCGTCAATGTCGTTTTATGCGCATACGAACGCCCGTGTCTCTCGGATATCTATCGCGCGATGTATGGGATGCGAGAGAGAGCAAAGGGGCAGATTGCACGGGACACATTATGACAAGGCGGAACTCTCTCGGCCAGGCGACGACTTTTGTCTCTCGGGCCGGGGTACGTATATGTATATACACACGAGCGGGCCTCAAAGGGGTTCCTCTCTCTCTCTCTCTCTCTCTCTTTCTCCTTCTCTTGCTTCGTTTTCATTATCGTGACTTCACAGGCAAGTCTGTCTCTTTCTCTTATATAACGTTGACTCAGATCTTTTATGCTGCGGCAGCTGAATGTCTCGGGACGGGAGGTATGTATGTACAAACGTTTTGAGGGAAACGGTGCTATGTGGCCTGTTATTTCCATCTTTGAAGGAGTGTTTGCGTATTCCGTGCGACTTGTTGCTGCTACACCTGCCGTTGTCGTCGTTCTCTTTTTTCTCTCATATCCTCTGTCCGTTACTCGTGAAGAGTTCTGAAGTTGGCCTCATCATTCGTGCTAATCGGGCAATTACGTTGCGCAACAAATTAGTCACCGATCGTGTCGTGAATACGATTCCTAATTTAAAGTCAAATTATACCTACCCGTTGAAATGCCCCGTTTATAATATTTTAATTGTCTCGTATAGCATAGAGCATATCACCATTCGTCGTATGTTAATTCGATCATCAAGCCGTATCTTTACATATAATTTACCTAATGAAATCTCGAGTGCACGGCGCACCGCATATCTCTCGCGCGGTTGCACGTGTTGAGAGCGCATAAAGTAAACATTTCTCCGAAATGATCATCAACTTTAATAAGTATACATAATTATTAATAATTAGCGATATACTGATACTTAATTAAGAAAGCTAATGCTCGCAGCCTTTTCTTCTTCTTCTTCTCCTTCTTCTTCTTCTTCTCCTTCTTCTTCTTCTGCTTCTCTTCTTCTTCTTCTTCTTCTTCTTCTTCTTCTTCTTCTTCTTCTTCTTCTTCTCACGTATTTTAGTTACACATCCCGGCGTGTGTACTGTTAAGGCGCTCGCGCGCACTTCCTCGTTAACAAACGTAACGTGCGCGCGCCGCGTCTGAATGAGCCGTTGCTATAGCTGGGAGGGTAATAATGAAAACGTTTGTTTTTCACGTGACGAAAACTCGGCTCGCGTGCAGCCCCGCAAAGTAGCGAAATTAAGTCCTCATTGAAATAAGGCAGAAAAGTGAAAGAACGCCGCCGCCGCCGCCGCCGCCGCGTGTAGACTCGCGTGCGCGCGCTCCTCTTTCTTTCTTTCTTTCCTCCTATCCTCGCGCTTATACTTTGCACATAGCCGCGCGTGCGCGCATGCGTCAATGCTTCCGGCGAGGAGTATGGAAACCCTCGCTCGTCAATTTGGCGCCTAATGACAGAGAGCGCGTGAGCGCGCGCAAGTATGCGCACGCGCTTATATGCGCTGCTATACCACTATATACGCGTGATTCATCGCGCAACGGTAAGCGCAATTCGGGAACCGTATATGCGAACGCGCCACCGCCGCATGCTGCTGGAATTACTCTCCTATACATATGGGCGTTCGTTAATGAGCCCGATTGCTCCTCGTTTCGCTTTGTCGAGCGACAGACTCGATCATATAGCGTCCTTGCCGTGTGCAACAGCATCGGCAGCGTCTCTCCCACGCACAAAGAGGTCGAGGAGGAGAGTCCGTATGCGCGAGGCGAGGCTAATCAAATAGCTCTATCTCGGCTCATCTCCATCTTTATCGCGCGTGCGAGGTGCTTTTTCCGCCACCGGGACTCTTATACTCTCCCCCGCGTAGCGGTCCCGGTAGAACCGGGCGGCAGAGGCTGCCTTTTTTTCGGCCGTTCTTTAATGGAGACTCGTGCATTTTATCCGATGCTACGAAAGCAATTAGCTCCCGCGAAGAAAATAATTATCCCCGTTAAATAAGACGATAAAGTTTATTTTTCCTCTTCTCGAGACTAGTAGTAGCCGTTGTTGCAGCTAAAAAGCCAGCTTAACGTCTCTCATCGCGCAGTTCCTTCCTGTTGCATTATTTCTTTATCCGTGCAGCCAGCCCTTCTCCGCCCGAGCTCTCTCTCTCTCTCTCTTTCTCTCTCGCTTTCCCTCCTTCCTTTTTTGCGCCTCTTTATCTTCCGGCACTTCTTACCGCGCTCGGCTCGCGCGAATCAGCTCCTCGTTTCAATTTCTCCGCTACAAGGGTCGACGCTCCCTCACTCTCCTCCTCGCTTTTCTCTGTCTTTGCATCGCTATATACCCTCCCTCTCTTTCTCGCTCTCTCTCTCTCTCTGTCACAATGATCGCCGAGACAGCGACCGAATACGCGCGATAGCGCGAAATGCCGTCTCTCCCCCGGAATCCCGAAGTCGCGTTCTCTCTCTCGGCGGCCACTCCCTTCCGCTGTTCCGCAGCGAGAGTCTTTTTATCTTAAAACGACAGCTCGATCTGCTCGATATTCCTTCTTGCGGCTACGGCTGTGGCGTAAAAAGTTTCCCTGTCACTCGGTTGACATCTAAAAGTGAAATTCCCGGCGCGCGTGCTACGCGAGATGACATGTAGAATGAAGTACTTGGGATTTGATCGCGTCGCGTCGTCGTCGTGTTTGTGAAAAGCCCGCGCGAGGCGAGATTTTTCCAAAATTGAATTTAAAAATTTATTCGGCATTGAATAGCGTGGTAATACATACAGAAACACGTAATATATTTCTTAAGCTATAATAAAATGCTAAGACCAATACGAACATTTTGAAAATAATTTTTGCCGATTTTCTCGCGACACTTTTTTATTACCATTTTGTAGTAAAAATTGAGGATAAAATTTTATGGATGCCTTCTAGCGGATGAACAAAAAAAATGTACGAAATATTTCGCATGAAGAATCGGAGAGGCGAATTTTTTAAAATTCTCATCCAGTGACCGTGGGCACTATCCGTTTTCTATCCACTCCCATATCCACCGTCCGCGCACACATTTGCTCTTCACAGGTGTCGAGTTAACAGCATTCCTTCGTTCCTCTTTTTTCCTTCCTTCAACTCAATAATAGTTAGAATTCGCGCGAAATCTGGTTTAGGGTTGAACGCTTTTCACAAAGGATTCTCCGGACTCTCCCTCTCTCTCGCTCTCTGTATGGAGCGCGCGTGCGCGTGTAGCTTGCAGATGGAAGGCTACGCAAATCGCATCCTCGATGGATTACCCGGGAAACGAAGTGGCGTAGCCACTGACCGAGAGCAACAGATTGGACCCGAAGAGGGATAAGCCGATTTAACTGGGCGAGTTTTTCTTTTTCTCTCTTTTCGGAATTTCCTCGCTCGCGTGAGCGCCTATACGGGCTATCTCTTTTTTTCGATGTATCCGATGCTCAAGGGATTTACTGCCCCATGGGTCTATGCGCTTTAAAACATTATTAAGCTCTTTATTGAAGGTTTTAAATATTCATTGCGGTTTGATTAGGTGTCTGGCAGCGGATTTTCATTATTAGCTGAAATTAAAAAGAAAAAAGATTTATTTTTTTTTATTTTTCAAGTATATCTCGAAGCCAAAAATCACTCCGATCACGGATTTTCCGCTAGAATCACGCCGGTCTTCAAAAAAAAGAGAGAGATTCTCTCTACTCGCGTATAGATAAAGCAAAGCTCTGCGCAAATGAAAAGAAAACAGGCAGCTAAAGCAGCAAATTTGCCAGGTGAAAAATGTTGGTTTACCATTGTTTTAACACGCCCCCATGCTTGCGCATGATTGTTAGCTGACTGCGCTTTTGATGCGCTTTTATAATAACACGGTTGTTGATGCTAAAGTTGGAATGTTGTCTTACGTTTTCTGACGCTCTCCTGGATCTTGCAGACCGCGTAGCTGCGTTGCTGTATCACTGGTAAAGTTTATATTTGTCGAGAGCATCGCCGCTCCCAAAGGTTCGCGCGCGCGCTCCGGAGAATATGGAGGCGAAAGTTTGCAAGTCGTCAGTGCCGCTGCATGAGGTAGAGGGAGAACGTCTAGTTACTCACACGTGGCACTTTGAAATTCTATGAATCCTGAATACTGAAAGGAGGGAGCGCGAGAAACGAAGACGAAGACGACGACGACAAGTTGTATGGCGACTTGGACAAGTTGTACGAACAATCGAAGACGCCCCCCAAGTTTTTATCTACTTACCGGAGAGGGACAGAGAGAAAGCGAGAGGAGGTGGGAACGAGAAAGACAATTCGAACAAGTCGCTTTTATATCGTTCTGAAAGCTCGCTGCGTCGGCAGTTGCAGAACACGGAGAGGAAAACTCTGTCTCTCCTCTATACTCCCGCGTTTCCGCCTCGCTCGCATATATATATAAACGAGGCAAATACAGTTGGGGCGTTAATGATGAAGACGGCTTATCGACGTCAAAATTGTATGAGCTTATCTCGGGGGTAAATATAAACTTGCGCGTAAATGTAACTGAACAGCGTGATGTTACTAACCGCGAGAGCTCGCTCGCTCGCTCACGCGAAGCCGTGAGTGCCGCGGCTGTCGCGGAACTTTGCCTAACTGCCGCGGCGGCGGCGTAAATTGTTTGCAAACGTTTCGAAGCTTATTGAATTTAAAGTGTATACCTTTGTGTGTATGTGTGTGCGCACACGATAAATGCCTGCCGCCCCTGAAAGCGAGCGAGTTGCCTGTATTATTATTCTCTGCGAAAGTAACGAGGACGCGCACGCGCTGCAAATCCGTAAAAGTTGATAATTCAGAACTTATCCTACGCCGCTGCAGCCCCGCCCGAACATGCGCTCTACTCCTTTTTGCTATATCGTCTCGCCTCCTCCCTCCCTCTCTCTTTCTCTCGCTATTCTTTTTCTTGGTTGCTTTTTTGCTCTCACGCGAGTGAGGGAGAGAGAGAGCGAGTCAAGCAGTAGTCCATCAATCAAGCTTAAATTATACCGGATGCTGAAAAATCCCATCAGAGCGCGCGCGCGGATCCCGCAACACGATGCTGCTTCTTGAAAAATGACCAGAGCGCGCTACGGGCTCGCCGAAATGGGAGCGAAGGAGAAAAGGGTAGGGGGAGAATTCAATTAAGAGCCCAATTTTGAAGTGAAAAGGACGTCGGAGGCTGCATGTGAATGACGCAAGAAAATCAGTTCCCTCGCGAGTATAAGTTGCTGCTGCTGCAAGCTTGGCAAACTCGATCCCCCTCTCTCTTTCACTCTCTCTCTCTCTCTCTCTCTCCTCTCACAGCCTCCACCTTGTTCCATACTCGTGCACGTGCATATAGCAACACACATATAAACGCTCGGCATATAATACACCGACGTTCGCTAGCGTTTACACATGTTTCGCGGATTCCCGCGCTACCTCTCTATACATATGTAGCCGCACACTGCACGACAGCTTTATTATCTCGTCGCGGGATTGGCAAAAGCGGTCCTGGCGATGCCTAACACCGCCGCCGTCGTCGTCAACGATGACGGGGAGAGCGGCGACGTCGTCGCTTGCATTTTCAAACTAATCACGTCCTGCAGCAGCAACAGCAGCAGACTCTACCGTCATCTTTCCTTTATCCGTCGCCGGAAGGGGCGTGCGCAGCTTCTCTCTATCTATCGTCCCTGAAAAGAGACTTCCGCTCTTCGCGCACGCTTTATTTCAGCAAAGAGGGGGAGGGGGGAGGGGTATAGAAAAGCTGGACGGAGATCAAACGAGCGCATCCTTTGATATTGTTGCAGAGAAGCTAAAACGAAGCCTAAAGGAATTAAAAAGGGAATGAAAAAGCTCTCTTCTGTTGCGCGGGCTTTATGGGTCACGAGATATACGCAGGCGCGCGCGTATGTGTGTGTGTGTATGTGTGTGTGTGTATATGTAAGCACAGAGATGGAAAATGTGGAAACGTCTGATTGATTATGCCGCATTACGAGTTTTCGACTTCCTCGTTTACCCGCGTAAGAAAACGAGTCTTGCGAGGTTGTCTGCGTAGCCCGTATATGTGTGCATTAAAACTTCCGTAACGAACCGCGCGCTCTCTTATCTATAGCGATTTATCGGCTAAACTGTTTTAACAGGCGATGCAGAAATTTTAAATCGACTCGCTCTTGACCCAATATCGGCAGGAAATGGCTAACGTTATGTCAATATGTACCGAGTAGTTCGCTTTCAGTTTGCAGCTACTTTATATTCTCTATCTTCATGTTTAACGAGCAAATTAGCCTACTACAAGTTGTCCAGTAATGTAATTGTTTGATTAATTCAACTCTGTTAGTGCAATAATTATAATATGGGGACCTAACTGTATCGATAGAGAGTACATATACATACAATAAGAAGGCGTGTTCATAAGAGCTGTTTTTTGGCCACCGGTAAAAAAATTAAACATATTTTTTCGATATTAAGGTTTTATTCGATAAAATATTCAATTTGAAGACGACGGGGTTTGGTGTGTGGGCCCAACTTGCTTTGGGTATGGGAGGCCCAGAAAGTTTTGATTTCAGAGTTCTCATTTGAACTTTTATGATGAAATACTACAATATTAACCTTTAGAGTACGTGATCATTCTAATGCATAAAAGGTATCTTATATCATGGATTGATTATGTGTAAAGTGTCGATTATGGGTTGAGCTAGTACACTGGCTTTCCGATCCTCTGAAGGTCAAGAAGAGTAGGACTTTGGTAAAATCCTAATCTCCCATACTCAAACCAAAATGGATCCACACACTAAAACGGGTGTATTCGTTTAGTTTATCGAATAAAAATCAAAAAAAAATGGTTACTTTTTTTACAGGTGGTCAAAAAACAGCTCTTGTACACTCTTCCTTTGGTTTGTGAACAAATTGAAAATTTCGTATCAATCGTATATAAAGCACTATATTTATCTTTTCAACTAAAAGTTATTTTAGCGATTTTCTTAGCGATCAAAAACACACTCGTGGGCGAAAGCAGGGGTAAAAGGGATAATCGACAAACTGCCGGATTAGCGCAGCGCAGTGCGTCATTGAAAAATTTAATTTAGTAGGGCTTTGCGCCGACAAACTTTGACAGTGTTATACGCCGTAGTTTCGCGACGGACGAAACAACGAGCGCAATATTCGCTCGTAATTCGAGCAGTGAATAAACATTTCGAGCGCGTGTAGGATAAGGGCATAAATGAATTTAACTTGTTTTTAACTTTTCTACACGCTATAAATAAATATAAAAAAAAATACTTTATTCAATTTGTACATTGAAAAGACCCTTTTGCTGCCTAAAAAGGCAAATGGACAATCCAGCATTTCGTGTGTCTACGCTCTAAAAATGAATAAGTGAAAACTGGTGCAAATAAACGAAAAAATCAACTAATTTTTTAGTGAATATTTACTTATTAAACAGTGAAAATTTTATTCCAATGCTTCAATAAGTGAATATTCACTAAAGTATTAGTAGATTTTCAGGTATGACGGCTGTACTCGCGAGAGCCTTATAGTTTCACCATCGTGAAAAATGTATCACCTCAAAAACCAACATTTTATATCGTCAAAATACGTTTTGAGTCGTTAAAAACCCTGTTAGAGCATTTTTGGCGATGTATGTACATATGGACGTATGTATGTAATCAAGATCCATTGATAACTCAAAGAGATTTCGAATGATCGAGCTCAAGTTCGCAGAGATTAAGTACTTGTCTCATTATACGAAGGGTGTGGTTCTATATGGAGACAAATCCATCGTAAATTGTAAAAATGGATGCACATTTAAAAATCATAAAAAATCGTTTTTTGAGTTAACAAAAGTGGTAGATATAATTGAAATACATATTTTGTCTATTGTAAGTTTCTCCGTACCCCCAAAATTTGTAAAAAAAAGACGCTTTTTGCACTTAACTCGTAGAGCTATCGATTTACATAAAAACTTTAAATGCAAAGGTTATAGATAATATTAAAACAAAACTTTTTTCTATTAAACATTGTTTTGTACAATCAATTTTACTAATGAATTAGCCAATTTCTCCACTTATTCGCACCAGTGAACGACTTTTCACATATTCATTTTTAGAGAGTAAGGACAGAAAGTACTATTTTGCTCCCTCTACATAGACGGAGAAATAGTATATTACGCAACTAGGGAGGTAAAGAGTTGGCCAGTCCAGAGCACATGTAAATTGCCCTCACCTTTGGCTCGGATGGCACTTTACATCTGCTCTGGGGTAAAATATCTTTGGTTTTTAACATCGAATAATTTATATTGTTGAAAAACTTTTTTGTTCTGTTAAAATATATATGTACCTATGGTGTTAACAATACACCGCCGACCGGCATCGTAACGTCTATAAATATTAATTTATCGAAAATTAATCTAAACGAATTGAGCGATAGTGAAAACTTAATAAATAAGTTATTGAAATAAGTATTTATTCAATTCAAATATTATATACATACAATAACTCTCCCTCAAAAATTAGTATTTTTCAAAATAGTGTAATATCATTTGGTAAATTTGCCAAAATATTGGTGGTAATTGTATAATAATGGTATTCACTTGCAGTATATTAAACCTCCACTTATTGAGTGAGTGTAATTTTACTTTACAGATAATGATGTGAACTTATTAAATAAGTGAAAAGTGTACACTTATAGAATAAGCGAAATAATGTTTA
The DNA here is from genome assembly GCA_036365515.1 of Torymus aiolomorphi. Classification (NCBI taxonomy): domain Eukaryota; kingdom Metazoa; phylum Arthropoda; class Insecta; order Hymenoptera; family Torymidae; genus Torymus; species Torymus aiolomorphi. Next base: position 26,032,436 of record CM070876.1, read on the forward strand.
TTTATAGAATAAATGAAATTCTGTACTCATTGAATAAGGGAAATTCTACATTTATTGAATAAGTGAATATTGACATGCAATGACTGGATTTTCACTTATTTAAATTTAGAGAGTGCATTCATTAAAAAAAAAAAAGGATTATGTGCAATAACAGAGCAACTGACTTTTTCCGACTCTGATGATGATATTAATGATGATCAATCATCATTCTCGCTTGAAAAGTCAACTTTCCTTGCTAGTTGCCCAATGTACTATTAATTCATAGTATAATCTTTTAAATGAGCGAGCTGTGTAAATGAAAATGACAGTAAAAATGATAGTAACTCTGTTATACAATTGTGAACAATTAATTTGCTCCTGTATATACACCGGAAAATTTGATCCACAATCAACGTTATTTATAACATCTTTGAATGTTTCATTAAAGAAGACAATCAAACGCATGAGCGCTCGGATTCTCGCTAGCGAAATTAGAGCTGTCAGAGCCCGCGTATGCGTATACGCCACGTACCACTGACGTATTACAAAATTCATTTCTCATTCGCAATAGCCGATCACGAACAGCATTTGCAGCAAGTATCACTTTCTCGAGTATCCCTCTATACACTCACGCACTCCCAGTTAATTATATTTTTGGGACAAACATTGCGGCGCACTCGCGTCATATACAAGTCCGCGACACGCGGCTAAACTTGTTAATATCGCTCGGCTGCCTTTATACAGTTTTACGGCGCACGCGCGCGCGCTTGCGCCTATATATACCGTTTTTTCATCCTCCCTCGCGCGCGGGCTGATGGTAATAATAATGCACTCGCGTATGATGTACACCACGCATCAATGAGAATTCTTCCCTGCGCGCGCACGTGCGATTGTTTCGTGCACTGCGCACATGCCTCTTGCTGACTGGCTGTCGTTAATTCCACAACCGGATGTAGCGGTGTACTCCGCGCGCGTGCGAGTCGCTTCGGTTATTTACTTGTGCGCCAACTGCGTTTTATATGCGCAAGAGCGAAAGAGTCGGTGAACCGTGGAGAAACTGGACCGTGAACTAGTTAGATGCGAAAGAGAACATACGCGCGAGATTTTTTTTCTTCTTTTGTATGTGTATGTGTGGGGGTGTGGGTATGTGTGTGTGTATATATGTGTGTGTGTGTGGGGGTGTGGGTATATGTGTGTGTGTGTGTGTGTGTGTGTGTGTGTGTGTGTGTGTGTCTGTGTGTGTGTGATAAAGACAAAAAATTGTATTAATAAGCACGCTTACTTACTCGCGCGGATCTGTTTTTGTAGATGCCAACGGACTGATAAACTCACCTGATTTTCTGAAACAAAAAGGTCAATAATATTAGGCTCGTTGCGTATTCAATTGGGCGTGAAATAATCTACTACATTATTCATGCGCGAGTTTGCACTTTAAACGTTCGCGTCGATTATTGCTGAATGATGTCTATAATAATTTCCATGCCTCGGCGTACCTTGTTTCATAGATTCAATTATAAATATTCATTTCGCCCAGGCCGCGAGAATAATTATACTTTTCCACGTGACGACACTGACATAATTTCGCATACACTTATATCTCGCGAAATGAAAAAAAAAAAGAGAAAAAAAAGAAGAAGAAGGGAAAAGAATAAAAAGGTCGATAATCCGAGTTTTGTTTGGCCTGGAAGTCTTTTCAGCCTTTAACGAGTATCTCAAGAAACTGAATCAAGCCTTGCAGAATCACTCGTGCAAATCACAATGGCAAAAGCAATTAAGTTTAGCGGGCGCGAGGTATCACATTGTGCGGAGGTGGGTGGGAACGAGGGGATAGGCGAAAGAGAGAGAGAGAGAGAGAGAGAGAGAGAGAGGCGAGAGGGAGAAAAAAGTGTGCCAAGCTCATTTTATAAGAAAAAGCACTCCTCCCCCTTCCACTTCTGTTTCTTTTCATCGCGCGGGCGCACGCTCACGAGGGAGAATTGCACAACGGCGGTGGTGCGCCAGCGTATATATAGCGGGTACTCGAAATTGCAGTCACAATTCTCCCTCCTCGAGACAGATATTATTACGAGCAGCCGCTAGAGGCTGTAGCGCGCCGCGCCACCTTCAATTACGCGGGACGAATTTAAACTCGATGCACTAGCCTGCGGGCGCATTGTGAGCCGCGACGACGGCGACGACAACGTCTTACTGTCTTTCCCGCGGGCGGCGTTTCCATAGTTTCGACTTTCAGCCCATCTGCGCGTGCGTGCGGATGGGTATATTATATAGGTGATGGTTGACAAGTGTTGAACAGAGACGAAAAAGGCGATCTCTGTGGCAAGCACCGCAGCGATAAACTCCGATGCTTCGCAGCGGCGACAGACTGCAGTTTTGCAGCATTGTTGCACTTATATTGCGCGGTGTGCATACCTGAATACATCGTACGTGAATTTCCACGTGGCGCGATGCATTACTGGATAGAACGTGTTCCTCGTGTCTGTATGAAGATGACGATGCGCTAATGCCGACGAGTCTGTATTTCGTTCGGCTATAATTCAGATTCATTAATTCTATACTAACATTACATCGTCGCGCCAGGGAATTTTCTGATATTTGGAAACGCTACTTGCAATACCGCAAACACGCGCGAAATCTCTTCGGCTTGTGAAAATAGTTTAGTACGTACATGCATATACACAGACAGAGTGAGAGACTCGCACGAGTAGACGCATATATATCCATACGGTTACTGAATCGCTTTTCTACCAATTACAGGTTTGTGTGTACATGCTCTACGCTGCATTTATTACAATTACGTAGTAAAACATACACACTCGCGCTTGTATACTAACGCGCGTAATAACGGCGGCTTGAAGTAGGCGTTATTCATCAAACACACAAATCTCTAAAGCAGATGTGTAATTTATATTACGGCATAAATTGTATGTAAATTTTAAGTGCGCGTACGTGTGTGTGTGCATGTGTGTGTGCGTTTGTGTGTGCGTGTATGTGTGCGTGTGCGTGTGCGTGTGTATGCGTGTATGTGTGTGTGAATGGCGAACAAAAGTATCTACACGGAGAGAAAGAAATCAGTAAAAATGACCAAACTGTCAAGTAATCCGGAGTCAGACCTGAAAACTCAAATTTTGAACCAAACTTTATGGCACTTTTTACTAAAAGTTTTATAAATTTTACAAAAAGTTTAGGAAAAAATGCCAAAAAGTTTGGTTCAAAATTTGGGTTTTCAGCTCTGATTTCGGGTTACTTGACAGTTTAGTAATTTTTACTGATTTCTTTCTCTCCGTGTAGTTTTAGCCAATTTCCAGTGAAACTAGTTATTTATTAGGAAAATAATGAAATCGATTCCCACCAGGACGACAGGGCTTAACTTTTGACCACCGCCAATCTCCGCCGCGTGCGAGTACGTACGTATTTTTCTGACCTCTCGAGCAATTCGAAATAATAATATTGAATAATGGAATTTTCATATTGGCTCTACCGCTCTCGCGTTCTCAATTTTATTTAAACGTAGAGAACAGAGAGAGAGAGAGGGGGGAGGGATTTCCATACAATTTTAATGTATCTGAAAGTATTAATAACGCGTTCAGCTCGCTTCTGTATTGTGTTTCAGCGATATTATTAATTTCTCGTTCATTAAAATCAATCGACGAGCCCGCGCTCTTGTATAATGAAATTTTCGTACCTTCATCTCTCTCCGCGAAATAATAATTTTCAAATTGGTCACGCACCGTCGCGAACGCCGCATTGCTGTATATATGTATAGCACACGCGACTCCCGCTCCCCATACAAAAATCGTTTATTGAACGAAAAAGAGGCGGGACTTCATTATTGGCTATCAGGAGGGTTAAAAAGTTCACCGTCAATTTACGCGTTTTTGCATTAAACGATCCGCAGCCTGCATAGACCTCACCTCGCCCCCACTGCGCTCGCGCGCATGAAACTCAGCACATCATCGTCCGTCTATATTTATACACACACCCCCCGCGTAAAACGTTTTCTGCCCTCGCGTGTATACAATCTCGCTTGTATACATCGGGGTGAATTTCTCCCCTCGTCGCCTCCCCGATGGCAGGGTTTAATACTGTACACCTTAAGAACGCGAGCGGGGGTACTATAATAGTGATGCTACCACGAGCTACTTTTTCTCAGGGTAGCCGCCGCCGCCGCCGCCAGCGATCGGCCGTGGGGGGGGGGGGATAACGACGGAAGTTTCGTACTTAATGAGATGCTCACAAAAGACAGAGTCTGAGGGGGAGAGGCGCAGCAGCAGCTAAGCTCGCCGGCGACCCGCACGGCGCGTCATTAAGACGTCGTCTCCGGAGCGCGGTATCACGGAAACATCTATACCAACGGCGGCGTACCTCTGTGCCCCCCCCCCCTCTCTCCCAATCAGGAGAGGCCAAACTTAATAATGCATCGAGCCAACGTGACGCTGATGAGAAACGCAATTACAAGTGTTGCGCATAAGAGCCGACGCGAATTAGGACAGTTCTTTTTATTCTGCATTTTCTCGCAGGTGTGCCCACAATGGATATAAATCGGCTCATTCAAAAAGGGTTATTAGATATACGGAAATTCCATACACTTAAGGTCCCTTTTTGCATGAGCCCATATTCATATGCTCGAGCGGATTTCTTTCGTGATATAGCAATCGCTGCACCGCGTCTCTCTGTATATACCCCCCCGCCGGCGGTGGAACGGTTTAGCCTAATAGAGGATCCCGTAAAAATAGTTTAAGATCACTTACGCGCGCGGGATGTATATAATATATTATAATCCTGTATAACAAACGACTGGGGGGGAGGGATTCTCGGGACGCACATATTTCAAGGTGGCTATAGCTATGCGCGTGCGCGGAAAATTGAGGATTGTAAACCGTTCGGCCGTCGTAAAGAGCGCATTAACTTATAATTGCCACCTCGTCGGCGGCTTATTCGCGGTATAACGTACGCTATAACGTACGCGAAAGAAGTCTAATGCTAGTGCTATATTAGTGAGGATCAGTATGATAAATGAGGAAATTCGCAAACAATTTACACTTTTGGGGGCTTCAAAACTGGTCAAACTTTTTTTTGGAGGCATACCTTCCCTGGTAGAAATCGTTCATTTTTCTCCCGTATGTGAAACGATTTTTCTTCCATTTTCTAGCCATTTTCTAGCGATTTCGGACAACTCGCCATTAAATGGCTAGAAAATGGTAGAAAAATTGTTTCACAAATGGGCGAAAAATGGGCGATTTCCAGCAGGATTCCGAACATGTTTTTTCTTCTTTCTTATATAACAAAGTGAGATACGGGAAAAATCGTGTACAATTAAAAACGTCTTTGTGAAACATGTTTTAAAGTTTTAAAGGTTGAAATTTTTTAAGTAAATGGCAAAAAAGTCCTCTTCTTTAAACCTCAGACATTTAGCCCAAAAATGTTCTACAGAAAGTTTCAAAATAAAGATTGAAACTAGAAAGAAAGATCTTTCACTTACTTCTTTGAAAATTTAAAAATGTTGATTCCTTCAAAAGTTGTAAGAGTTTTTGATTTTCAAGAAAGTAAATAAAAGATATTTCTTAAGAAACTTTACTTCATAAAAGATTTACTTTTAATTTCTAGTTTCAATTTGTTTTTCTGAAACTTTATGTAGGACGTTACTGGGCTAAATGGTTGACGTTTAAAGAAGTTGTCTTTTAACAAAATTTCAACTTTAAAAAAAAAAGTGTCACTTTGTGATATAAGAAAGACGCAAAAATGCGTCCGAAAAGTGTGCTTTGAAAAAAAATTTTGATCAGTTTTGAGGCCGCAAAAATAAAAATTTTTTGTGATTTTTCTTATATACATATATAGATACGTAAATGGAAACGTGTGTGTGTGTGTGTGTGTGTGTGTGTGTGTGTGTGTGTAATATCTTTGTGCGGGAAGGTTAACGAGAGCGGCTGCTTAGCATAAAATCGCGGACCGCGTCACGAAGAAGGTTGAAGAAGAAGAAAAGAGAGCAGCCTCGAAATGATTTACGCCACGATGCATCGTGAAAAAGTGGGCTGTATCATCTCTATAATACGACGGTGGCTCTCTTTTACCCTCTATCAATCTAGCAATTCGCACTTCTTTCCCTGGCCTCTGAACGCGCATGTGTGCATACATAGCTTCATGTATACGCCTATATGCATGCACGCACGCGTGCGTTTTTACGCTTATACAACGCTGTGTTCAGTTCGCGATCGAGCATGCTGTTTTACAGACACATCGTGCTATCTCGTATACACTCCCTAGCCTCCCTTCTTTCTCTCGCTCGCTCTTTTTCTTCGTATCGCTGCGTGCGTGTCGATATAGTTGTACATTATTCGATATCGCGACTTATACACGCGTCGCGACGAGGAAGGACAAAATAATTGCACGCTGAGGAAGGAAGAAGGTGACGTGCTTACGTTCATATAGCCATCATACAATGTACCCCGTCTTCAAACATTTCTCGAATGCCTAATGAAGTCGCGGCTTACATCGAGCAATGCGTTTGCCTCTGTCGCTTTAAAATCTTGTTACCAACCCTTTCGTTTTAAATGCGCGCGACAGAACTATACCTACCCCGAAGAACGTCAGGTCCTAGTTAATTTAACTCGTTTTTATTATATCCTTGACAATCTATGTATTTATACTTGTTGCGATTCGACTGCCACTTTATTGACCCCTTGCATATAATAGTTATTTTACTCTCTCTCTCTCTCTCTCTCTCTCTCTCTCTCTCTCTCTCTCTCTCTCTCTCTCTCTCTCTCTCTCTCTCTCTCTCTCTCTCTCCGCCTTTATCGCCCTGTCGAGGCCTACCCCCCCCTCCCTCCCTGTGTGCGTGCCTGTCGGCCTATACTGTACTATATTTGCTGTATCATATTTTGCTTTGCTCAATTCCGTTTATTTTGTTTATCTTGTTTTTTTCGCTGTTATATCTTTTTATTATGTTATTCTATATTTGTTCATATTATGTTTTATGCCTTTATATCATGTTATTTTACACTACATTATGTCATTTTATGCTACTCGTTCTACTACTGTACTTATTTTATTTTAACTCCATTGTAGTCCTATCGTTACTCGCCAGTCATGTTTTGTTCACTGCGCCGTCTACCGCTATGCGACTTTTCCACTGTATCAAACTATATGTAGTGTATCAAGCTATGTATATATTATTGTTTTTAGCTATGTAAGCTGAACTTACGCTTCTTCTCGCTGAGCGCCAGACGGAGTTATACCCTAAGGCGTTAATAAACTTTTTTCAGTGATCCTTTTCCATCTTCAGCAAGGTGCCATTTTAAAAGTAACATTTTTTACAAATCTTTTAGCCTTTGGTGAGGGATATTAATACAGTCGCATTCGCCTTAAGCATATTTTGAATGGTATTCTGTCAAGTATAAATTAGCAAAATAATTGGCATCGATCTGCAAAAATTCTGAGTAATTCTACTTATAATTTGCAAACTTTTTTTCCATTTAATATGCTATACAAAAAGTTTCAAGTTTTTGAGTTAAAAAATCATCAAAATTGAAGATTTATAAAAAAATTCAAAATTTTCAAATTTTCGATTAATTGTAACTTTAGAACGATTGCATATTTTGCTGTAAAACTTTATATTTGTGTTTTGGGGCTAATTTGGAATGAGTAAAAAAATTTTGAGCAATTTTAAAATTTTGAGCTGAACAGTTGACATAAAGTTATGCATATGTATATGTATGTGTGTGTGTGTGTGCGTGTGGGTGTAAATCAGCCCCATCGCCGCAACGAAATCATGGGTCTGAAGTTTCCAACGTTGAAGTGTAACGAAATTTTAAGAAATTTAAATTTTATTTTAAGATTATATTAATTAGTATAAAATTTGCACGCTGATTTAGTGTTTTGTAGTATAAAATAACTTTATAACAAAGGTTTAGATAAAAATTTACATTGCTTAATAATTTTAATTAATTGTAAAAAATTATTTCGTTCCATTCCACGATGCAAACTTCAGGCCCATAGGAAATCAATTACGAAGGTACGCGATTGTGTGCGCCTATATACTCGGAAGTTAGCCACTCCCGTACTGCCATGCCTCCCATTACGTAAGTGTCCGAAAAATCGGGAGAGAGAGAGAGAAATAGGGGGAGGGAGAGAAAGGGAACGGATGGAGATGGAGATAGCGAGGAAGAGGAGCCGCACGTACGAGAATCTCGTTTGCATTACATACGCGCGCGTCGACGTCGGTGGCGTTGGCGGCTCGTGAGAGCGTACACACATGCGCATACGTAACCGCGATGGTTATGCGGCTTGCTGCTACTGCTCCTACGTTTCCGATGGCTGGCTGTAGCCCCGGCGTAGCTCATCTCACTCCCTCCCTCTCTCTCTCTCTCGCGCGCGCGCGATTTGCCGGAGATCCATCCGCGTTTGCGCGCCAACCCCGCGTGTAATGGCTAAATTTGCCGAGCGCCCTCGGCGCGTTTATCGCATAATTATATTGCCGCAACGATTCAATGTATGCGCGCGCGCGCGCGAATCCGCGGAAGTACACAAACACGCACGCGTTATATACGTGGATAGGGAAAGGGACGCGCGTGCTGGGGAACCGCATCAAACGAACCATCCGAGCGCGAGAGAACGCCTTGGAGAAATAAAAGTCCGTAGTGCGCGCGCCGCGAGATTATCTCGCGGAAAGGTATGGGAGAGGGAGCCCCGCGGACTTATTATCGAAGACAGGGAGATTACCCGATGTTAACGGCGCGCCGAGCGTGCATCTTATTATAGTATTCTAATGGGCTGCTGCTGCTGCTGCTGCTGCTGTTCCTGCTCGGCCTCGGCCGGTGTGTTTTATCTCGCGATTCGTTGCGTCGTCTAATGATCATTTGGCGCGCAAGCGTCTCGAACAAATCGGCTGTACGGATGTAGCTATATAGGCATTGGGAGGAAGAAAAGGAGCTTAATCGGCCTTGGGTATTCTAAAAGGAGTCTGTAAGAAGCTGTAAGGGATGGGCGTCGATTGGAGCATCGAGTCCGATTACGCAGCTGCGCTATCGCCGGCAGAATTCAGCGGCGAAAGTAATGCAATGTAACGTTGACGGGATTCCACGGTTGCTTATTAAAGAGAATAAGCGCTGCGGAATTTCACACGTGTGTGTGTGCGTGTGCGTGCGTGCGTGCGTGCGTGTGTGTGTGTGTGCGTGTGTGTGGGTGTGTGTGTGTGTGTGTGTGTGTATGTGAGTTCGATCGCATAATCGTGAGTATGAAAAGTTTACGTCCGACTAAATTAAAAATCAGGAAACCATACGCCCGATGATCGGCCGCCATCATGTGCAAATCGAGATAGAAATCAAAGACGATGCAGCCGGACATGCGAGTATCTCTCTCTCTCTCTCTCTCTCTCTCTCTCCCCTTCGTCTGCGTTTCCATGGTTTGACAGGCATCTCCGCCCGGTTCCTATTACATGTCGAGCTACGAGGTGAGGGAGGGAAATCCGAACGGGAGTCGAATGTCCGAAAGTGGATCGTGATTAATTCGATTGATCTGTCACTTTTTCCCGCCTCGGAATGAGAAATACGATATAATCGGAAAATACGATTCTTATATATAAGTCGCACGAGATTGCGGGGAGCAGCGGGACGTGCGGACGCCTCTTTTTAACGAATCTGTCGTTCCGTTGATGAATAGTTTAACGGCTATATGATCTTCTGCTTGGCGGATGTTGAAATGGTTATGTTTCACAAAACTGCAATAAATGGCGTCGATTTATCAACAAAATAATATTGAATAATCCATTTAGACTTTTAAAAATTATATTAATATCAACAGTTTTGTATTTCTTTGAATTCGTAAATTTTATCTTGAACTTTAATGGTTAATAGGAATTATAATTAATAATATAATAATAATATAATAAAAACTCAACAGATATGGAAAACGCGATTAAATTTGCGTATGAATTATGATTTAGCTCGTTAATTATCATAATTTAAGGAAATTCATAATTATCTGTACGAAATAATTTGCGTTATGCCAATTAAATGAAATCCGATTACGAAAATAGTGCATACGTGAAATTCAAGAATTATTTGCTTGTTGCACCGAAAAGAGCCATTTTCAGGTCACATGGACAGGTATGAAGGCATAGAGAATTGTCAAACGATGCCAAAAAAGCACAATTTTACATTAAGAATATTAAAATGAGTAGTAAACTTTGCTGCGGTAAAATTCAGTTTGCTTTAAAACCAGATTTTATATAATGCTTTCATAGAATTCATTTGGAGAATACTGATTGCTCGAATTCAGAAGCTACACATTGTTGGCCAATTACTCAAAATTAATTATAGTGTAACGTAAACCAATATTATAAAAATAAGGGGAAATTCCCTCAGAATGCTCCCGTAATTAACTCCTGTGTATACATATAAAAGTGATTTCCATTGAACCGTATTATGTACTTTATATAATACCGAGAAATCGAAATTAAATTTTATATTCGTTAAATTATATTAAATCAAAGAAGCGTTAAATTTGCAATGAAAATTATTTCGTTCCCGGAACGTTATTTGTATCCGGAGTTAATCAATTTTACCAGAAACATCGACACAACGGTGACCCGAGCTCAACCACAATTCGCCTGAAAATCAGGATAAGTTAACTGTCAAAAACACATTACGCGTGACATCGGCCTGGCCGTATTCGCTCATTTCGGATTCGCTAAACCGCATTGCGAGTTCCACTTTCACATCGACTCTTGCGGGACACGACCCTCCTTCCCACCCGTAGCCTGCACAAGAAAAGAGACCGAGCAGCTCAGTGTACCCACATATATCTTATACTTATTTCTCACCAGGCACGAACTCTCCGGAAAAAACAGAAATCCAATAGTCACACACAGGCGGCGCACACTTTCGCATCTATATCTCTGGCTCGTCCCGATACATCCAATACAGCTCCCACCTCTCTCTCATTCTCTCGCGCTTGGCGGACATTAGCATTCGGTCCGCCGCCGGTAGCCTGAGAGACAGGGTAATGCGGTTACCTTGTACTCTGCTGCATTATTTCCCCTTTTAATATTGAAAGTGCGACTGTGTCCCGCGCGCATGCGGCACACCGAGAGTGGGAGCGCCGCCGTGTGTCGCCCAACGACGTGTGTGTGTGTATCCCCCGCGAGTACCGCTATCGTCTCGTGGCTCACATACACACATGCACGAGAGTCGCCCGGCACGAGCTCTCGATATCCATCCGCGATATATATTCGCGCGTGTATGTTTCTCGCCGCGCGGTCTTAAATCGAGGTGCCGTTGTCGCCGCGCGACCGTGTGTGTGTGTGTGGACACGGCCAAGAGAGGGAGAGAGAGAGAGCCAATATCGTTCGTCTCGGCGGCCCCGCGTCATCTCGTGCACTCTGTCCCACATGCCCCGAGATCGCGGCTCGTGTGCTCCCTCACCTGTTATACCTTGGTGGTGGCGGCGACGGCGGCACCGTGTGTATAGGAGAAGAGAAGGCGCGCTCGTAACAGTGAACGAGATCCGATCGGCACACGTGGGGAACGAGAGACAGAGAGAAAGAGAGCCAAGGGCACGGACTCACCTCGTGTGTGCTAGCTCTCTCCCACACACATGCACGGGTTAGCCTTCCGGCGGTTACGTGCGCGCATATCGGCGACTATCGAGATATACATATATATACATATATATTATGTAGTCCGGCGCATAATCTGCTGCCCGTACGTGTATACATATATACGTGCATGTCTGTAGCGGCGAACGCGGGCGCGCGGGGCCGTTAGCTCATAGAAACGGTACGCGCTCCTTCGATCTCTCGCTCGCGGACGAACTCTTTCTCGCGCTATATGCCAGCTATAGCCACACAACGGCCTTTTACAATTTTTCTTTCTCCGCATGCATCGCGCCTCTCCTCCTCCTAGTCGCGTTCGCCCCCGTAGCTCCATTTTCCCCTTTCTTTTATGGGCCCGCTCGCGCGGATTCTCGGGCAAAGCTCCGGGAATTTACGCGTGCACGGGCGTTTCGCGAGGCCGATGCTATTGGCTTTGACTCTCTTCGTTCTCCCCCTATATATGTGGGTATATATTTATACATCTATATAAGCACACACATACACACGAGCATGTATAGAGAGGCCCGGGCGCGAGCGAGCGCACGTGTACGGGCAGCTGCGAGCACCTACTCTCCTGGAAGGAGAGCATTGTGCCGTTCGCCTCCTCCATCTCTCTCTCTCTCTCTCTCTCTCTCTCCTCCGTTCGCGAAGGTGTAAAGTCGCCATTTTTATCCTCCTCCTTTTTGCGCCCGCTCGCTCGCTCGCGCGCCTTGCCTTTTTTATCACCTTCGACCGGCTGATTTATGGCTCCGAGAAAAACTTGAATATTCAGTTGTGTGCCGAGAGATGTGGAGAGTGTGCCGCCGCCGCCGCCGTTGTATTGAGAGTGTGGGTTTATGCAGCCGAGGAATTGGCACCAAATCCCAATATATACACACACACACAAAGAGTTCCAGTTACTTTGCCCGAGAAATCCCAGGCATATATACATACACGGGCCGTTAAAAGAAAAGAGAGCTCACCACATGCGCTTACCTTGGTGGAAAATGTCGCGGGCGCGTGAGGAGGCGGAAGTCATATATGAGGAAATCCAGAAAAAATTTCAACTTTTTGTGTCCCCAAAACCGGTCAAATTTTTTTTTTAAAGCACACCTCCCGTACGCGGTTTTTCTTCTTTTTTATGTCACAAAATATACGAGGGACATCGTGTACAATTAAAAACGTCTTTGTCTCACATCTTTTTCAAAGGTTGAGATTTTTCTTTAAACCTCAGCCATTTAGCCCAGAACCGATCCACTTAAAGTTTCAAAAAAGAAATTGGAACTAGAGAGAAAGAGCTTTCGTTCCCTTTTTTGAAAATTAAAAAATGTCGAGTCCTTCATAAGTTATAAGGATTCCTTCATAAGTTATAAGGGTTCGAAGTTGAACGTCGAAAAGGCATAAAAATGCACAAATCGCAGGAGTCGGCATGACCAACTTTGAGAGCATTTTTATGCCTTATCGACGTTCAACTTCGAACCCTTATAACTTTTGAAGGAATCGACATTTTTTAATTTTCAAAAAAGGGAATGAAAGCTCTTTCTTTCTAGTTCCAATCCCTTTTTTGAAACTTTAAGTGGATTGGTTCTGGACTAAATGGCTGAGGTTTAAAGAAAAGGGCTTTTTTGCGATTTTCTTGAAAAATTTAAACTTTTGAAAAAAATGTGAGACAAAGACGTTTTTAATTGTACACGATGTCTCCCGTATATTTTGTGACATAAAAAAGAAGAAAACCCGCGTCCGGAAGGTGTGCCTTTAAAAAAAATTTTGACCGTTCTTGAGGACACGAAAAGTTGAAATTTTTTTCTGGATTTCCTCATATATGTGTATACAAATGGCGGGTTCAGCACGACAGTGAACCAGTGCTCGCCGCGGGTTCTCCATTCATATACGTTTGAAACTGCGGGTCGATGCTCTTGGGCAAGTCGCCGTCGGAATCGAGTGTAGACGCGCTTTTGCGACACTGAAAACGTCAATGGCCCCGGCGAATTTGTACGTGTATTTTTCTGGCCGTGGTGTTTTTTTTTGCCAGCGCACACGTTCACCTCCCCCTCTGTGTTGGGTTGGGTTTATATGTATTTTAGCCACCGAGCTTTTCCGCCTTCTATTTGTCCCCGCCATCGACGTTGCGCGCTCGTTCGTTCATTCGTTCGTTCTTTCACGTCCTCGTTTGTGCCCCCGCACGTAGATCATCCCAGCTCGTATATAGTTCGTCGTGACCCGCGTCAGTGCTTACACACATCGCGGTGCGCGAGCGCCTGCAACCGTTTTTATATCGCTATCTCTCGCTTTCTCTCTCTCTCTCTCTCGCTCGTCGCTCTCTCACTGCCATAATATATCCACTCTCTTGTAGATCAGGCGAAATCGCTTCTAGCAATTGTGCGCTATCGCGTTTGAATATTATTCGTTATGAATCGAGCTCTAGATCGAAAAAGAGCAGTAATCGAAAAAAAACTTGGCGGAAGTATAGTACTGTGTGTGTGTGCGTGTGAGCGAGAGAGATAGAATAACAAGGGCCCTTGCTGAATGGAGGGAACGTGACCTTTTACAACTTGGAAAAAGTTTATTTTATTGCCACCGGCAGCTCGCGCGATAAAAGTAAAGCGCGTGCGCAGTGTCTTTTTTTTCGCGCGCGAACAACTAGACTTCACCACGTGCGTAAAGGAAATTATACCAGCCGTGATTCGTGAAATTGAAATTCCGTTGTGGCATCTGATGGCGCGCTTGATCATGGCCAAAGAGAAATGGTATATAGGGCGCTCGCTGCGCGATAATGCGGAGTTTATCAACGAGGATCAGGCGCGAAATGAATTACTGCGAGAGCAATCGGTGAATCTTAATTATTTTCAATGATCTGATATACATGGCGGACGTCAACGTGTCCCCGAGGATAGATCGGCTTAGATATATTATTTTCGGAACTCCATCTCGTTCATCCATTCACTCTCTCTCTCTCCTCTCTGCGCAGATGTCGCGTTCGCATAGACCTTCTCCTCCCCCTCTTTCTGTGACGCGCGCGCACGCATTATCACGATGCAGCATACGTAGCTCTCGGCCTGTAGTCGTAGTAGCGGTCTTGTCGTCCCCTCGCGCGAGTAAATTGCCTCTTTCGCTCCAATTCATCGCTCTCTAATCGATGAGCCACGCCCGATAACCGGATCCCCCATAATAAACTGCGTGTGCTCTAATCTCGTCAGAGGACACGCAGTGCAACAAGTCTTGCTTTTCTTTTCGTTCGCTCGTCTTGGAATATCGCGATTTTTATAACTTTTAATTGAGTGGTTAAAGAGAGTTTATACGAATTATCCCCCCGTTAAATAAGACGCCGTTTGTGTTTTCATCGCTGATCCTGCGTTTTCCCTCGAATACTTCGCTATAGATGTAACCGAGCGGAAGCGACTTGTGCAACTCTCTCCCTCCCTCTTTCTCTTTCCATGTAAGCTACTCGTCACTCAGCGAGCCCTTGTGTTTGCACGAAGTTTTGTTCTAGTACTAGCTTGCAAGCTAGACAAGCGAGAGAGAGAGAGAGAGAGAGCTAGAGAGAGAGAGAGAGAGAAAGAGATTCCCATCTCGACATTTTTGATGCACTCCGCGTCGTTATACTTACTACACGTCTCTCGCGCGAGAGATCTTCATCAAGAGTGGAATAAATCATTTGAGCGAGTTGAGCGAATCGCGAGACCGTATCAGCGCTTTGGGAACTGGCGCAGTGGAAACGAGAAGTATGCGATTTCGTATATACATCCGTTTACGACTACGCGCTTGAAATTCACCAAAAATGGAATAACGCGTTTATCGCTGCGATGACTGTCAATTATTTACACGTGCATGACGCGTGAGGCAGAGAAAGTGCGGCGCGTTAAATTCGCTTTAACGTCAGTATCGAAACGACCCGAAATTATCGAATCGCTGTTAAGGTTTTGAAACAAAACGACAGTGACGGTATATAGTCGCGCGGGAGGAGAAATGAATTTTTCCGACGTGTTTTTTGCCTGTCAATAAAACGCCGATGTCCATCAGCTTGTCTCCGGCGGTCACGAAGAAAAACGACGAGATCGATGGAAAGTAAGATGAAGGAGACGAAGGGGAGAATACAGGGGAGGAGGAGGAGGAGGACGCAAGAAAAGAAAATGGAAAGTAGCCCGAAGTGACGCAATATACCGTTACATGTCCAGAAATAAAGGAGCCGCGAAAATACGTATGCACATATACACACACACACATACACGTTAACGCCCGCTCGCCGCTGGGGGCACGCGCGCGTATGCAGTCGTCGAAGTGTGGCAAAAAACAGAATGAGAGAGGAGAGGGAGGGAGAGAGAAGCGTGGAGAGAAGAAACGCCGGGCCCAGTAGAGAAAGAGCAAGAAAGACGGAACGGGGTACGCGGAAACAAGTGACAGCTCGTGCGCGCGATACCATTTCGCGTCGTTCCTCGGGCTAACTTTTTTCCCCCTTCTCCTCCATCGCTTTGTGCGCTATAGCGCGCGCCACTGCCGCAAGCATCCGCACGCGCGCAAGCACATCGCCACTGATCGCGGCCCCAGATACGCACCCGCGCTCACCGCCCCGCCATCGGCGCAAAAAGACGGAACGAGCGCGCGCGGCCGAGAGAGAGAGAAAGAAGTCTGCGGACGGGCGATGCGGCGCCGGGATGTATTGGTCGCATATCGGTATATATACGTCTTGTGTATATATATATATACACACTCACGCGTATAGAGCGAGAGCTTGCAGTGGTGGAGGAGGTGGTCAGCGTGGGGTACCTGTCGCGACGACATTCAGGAAGAACAGGCCGGCTGGTTTCCGGGCCGCTGCTGGCCGCCGGCAGCAAGCATACAACAATCTACCTCTCTCTCTCTCTCCGATGAGCCCGTGTCTTATAAGCGCATGTACCGCTCGCGCACGCTCCGAGATCATCTCGCGATACGCCGCAGCTATATAGCCGTGCGGACGGGCGACGCGAGCATCAGATATATATATATATATATATATATATATATATATATATATATATATGCGGGAGAGCCTCTTTTCGCGAGGCCTTGCTGCTGCTGCTCCTTCCTTGCATGGGAAACTGTCCCCTAGACGGAGGAGAGAGAGAGGGAGCTATTCTGATCGCGCGCTCGCTTACTTTTCTTTTCCAGGCACAGGCTGCGCTCCTTCTCCGCATCTCCTCCGTCTTCTGCTCTACGCGATAGCTCGACATTTATCTACTTCGGCCGCTTGCCAATACACTTTTCCCAGGCAAATTGTCCGCTTTGACGACGACGACGATGAGACTGAATTGCAAATGCTCGATGACGACTATATCGCGTGCGCTGGAAATTGAAACGGCGCGGACACGGTTGCGCGGGCATTTTTGGGGTCGATTTTAACATTTCGCGAGAGAGCGCGTGCGACTTCTCGAAAGTAGGATCTGGGAAAATTCTGCGAGCGAGTGGACACGCTGGCAAGCACATCATTTTGCGCTACCGGTTGCCGGGGTTTGTGGCTGGCGTAACTGGTTCGCGACGAGCTTCGTATTAAAATATAGTTAATTACCCAGAAGTATTTAACCGTAATGCTAAATACTTCATAAAATTGCACCAATCAAGTCCAGAGTTTTTCTTTTGCTTCTCAGGTAAAAAAAAATCGACTTATCTTTCGCAAATACTTGCATATCTATCTGATCTCGGGCAAGAAATATTTATTTAAAATTCGCTACAACTGGTAACTCAATAACCAAATATACGTCGCTTCCATCATAACAGATAGGGTGAAACGGCAAATTGTTTAGCCCCCGTTTCCCATCCACACCGAGCGCCAATTCCTAAATGGCATTCGCCGAAACGTGTTATGATATACCATTTAGACCCCGACAGAAACGAAGAGGAATAGCGAGAGAGCGGGAGAGAAGGTTATATAGCCGGGCCGCAGTGGCCATAGAATCCGCAAGAAAAGGGCCACTCGCTCGTCTATATATAGACGAAATGTGAAAGCAAGCGTTTGCGCGCGCTAACCGCGGCGTCACTTCAGCACGGCTGTAACGGGCGCGCGCTCGCGAGCCTATTTAGCGAGGAAAATTGCTCAGATTAGGGGCGCAGCGTACATTCTGAATTTCGATTAACTGTAACAGGAAATGTAGAGAGAGAGAGGGAGAGGGAGAGAGTCGTCTGTGTGTCCTAATGCCACGATCCTATCTTCAAACTGTGAGCGAAACTCGCCGCGTTACTCCCCCGCTCGCGTGCTCGCGTTACCTACCTCTCAGGATACGGGCTAACTATAATATCTTGTCCCGCACTCAAAACCGGAATGCGCGCTAGCTCGCCGGATTGCAACTTGTATTAATTACGGGCGACATTGCGCAAACCGAGCGGGTGCGCGTAGATTAGAAATCGAAGGCCGAGTGCGCCGGGGGATTTACCAGCTCGCCTCGCCGAGCCCAGACTATACACACACACACACACACACACACACACACACACACACACACACATGCGCGCGCGCGCAGACTGATGGTAGCACACGCCAGGGAAAAAGATGGCGAGGAGCTGGAGGAAGAAGTCGTGAGCGCGCTGGGAATTCGCGTGCCGATCGCGGGAGGGCAGCTCCAGGCGCACTACGGCGCATACACAAGATGAGGAGGAGGAGGAGGAGAGAAAATCCTGAAAAAGCTGAAAGAGAGAGAGGGAGGGGGAGAGTCTATCTTGGCGGCGATGATTCTATAAGGAGCGTACCGAGGCACGACTTTGCTGTCCCGCGCGCGCGCGACGGGGGAGGAGCAGGCGGAAAAACGTTGACCACGTAGCCACCGCCGCCGAGCCTCTCCCGATAGCCGAGAAAGAGAGAGAGGCTCGAATAATAATTACCTTAATTGCGGCATAATTAACAGATCTGTATCGGGGGCCGCGATCTCTCGCGGCGAGAAGCTCGTTCGCCGTCATCCCCGAGGATTTATTGCGCGCGAACCATGAGTATATAGCCACGGCGCGGAATATTCGATTTACGCTTGATTGGCTTGATTAAAAAGCGATTAAGACTGATTATGAGGAGAGATAGGCTGCTGCCGTGAGGCAGATAGGAGACGGAGGCGGAGAAGGCGGAGGAGGTAAGCTCAACTCGTCTTCCTTCCTCTCCCTCCCTCTCTCTCTCTCTCTCTCTCTCTCTCTCTCTCTCTCTCTCTCTCTCTCTCTCTCTCTCTCTCTCTCTCTCTCTCTCTCTCGACAATCGCATTAAGGTAAAAGAGGAGAAGGTGCAAGAAGAAGAGGCTATCGCCTATACCTGTTCTGCCCCCTCGGAGTTTCTCCTCTCAGTCGCTTTGCCCGGTGATAAGTCGCTTTTGCGTACGTGCGTGTCGCCTCCGCTATGTGGTGCCGAAAAAATACGACCGCAATTAATTTTATATATACGCACGGTCCCGGCTATGTATACTCTCTAAAGTTGAATTACTCAAAATTGCTCCACCATTTCAATTAGTAGAAAAAACTACTAATTCTTTAGTGAATATTCACTATTTCATTAGTGGTTTTTTAAAAACTACTAATTAAATTAGTAAAAACTACTAATCAAAATAGTAGTTTTAATAAACTACTAAATGAAATAGTGAATATTCACTAATAAATTAGAAGTTTTTTCTACTAATTGAAATGGTGGAGCAATTTTCACTAATTCAACTTTAGAGAGTACACGCGATCGAGCCTTTGATATTAAATTTTCTCGCCCGCGGGTTCATGAAATTCCAGAGGATTATTTGACCCGGTCAACCGATAAACCGGCATTTTTCATATTAAAAAAAAAAAAAAAAAAAAAAAATTATTATAAAGCGCACGTGTATAGAACTATTTTTAAGTTAATCCCTCTTATCTTCCAGGACTTCCGAATTTTCGTCATCGTGCTTGCGCGTACGCGGTGGCATCCGGGGTTCTCGCAAGCGACATCCGTCTTTCTCATTTTGTCGAGGTGGGAGAGAGAGGGGAAGCTTTCGTGGGTATAGGGCAAAGTGAACGTGAGATTTTGACTGAAAGAACAATGTCCCCACGGACTCGGCAGCTCCTAATTGACTCTGCTCGGCAGAGAGGAAAGTCGCTTTACCCCGAGCCGCACAGACCTAAGGATTTTGGGAATTGCCTTGGGATGACGCCGAAGATTCTCTCCCTCTGTCTCTCTTTCCTTCTCACTCCTTCTGCAAGCCCTGAATCAATAATGCCGCTTTCTCTCCGACCCCCCCGACTCGTATTTCCGTTTCACTCCCTCCTCCTCGCTATCTCGTTCTTTTTTGTTCAAGCGAGCCAATTGCGTCGATGATCAATTAGAAAGCGCGCCTTTCGATCAGTGGCAGCTCCGAGTGTCATCGGGGTGAAAGTTTAATCTAATAAATCGCCGACGGTAGTGACGGTTCCTTTTTAATGAGATTTCTCAACGGGGTGGAAAGAATGTTTTACTATTGCGAGTCAGTGCGCGGAATCCGACAGCATCGTAACCCTCGCGTTTGGAAGTATGGCCTTATTATTAGTAATAATTAAATATCGACGTCAAACCAGCCCGATTTCAACTATTTCGCAGTAATCAAGCGAGTATGTATAATTAATGAAATACCTTGTTATTATTAAAATTACTTTGCGCAAGGGTGCGCCTTCCACGAGTGCATACTTGATGAAGTGAAACGTGAGCTATCGGTTTCACTCTCACCGAAATTCCAAAATTGTTGCATTAAATTTGATGCGGTCGAAGGAAATTATAAAGTTCAATTAAGCAAACAAACTACGCTGCCGTCGCTCCCATCCCCGAAAAAGATAAACAGCCGATATTGAAAAACTTCGCGCACATGGTCCTAAAATAAATACAAATTTTTCTCTCGTATATATCCCGGCGAGCTTTGCGCCAGTTAAATTGAAATTTTTCTGAGAATCAGCAGCCGGAAAAGCTCGCCGCGCGCGTGTGTATATGCCGAGTCAGGCGCCTTGTTAGAAGGAAAATCTTAAATACGGTGGCGTTTCAAAATTGCGCTCGATTTTTTGCCGCCGCCGAAAGCAAACCTCCTCCCCCCTGAGAAAGAAGGCGAGTGCCGCGCGCGTGAGAAAAGTAAGCCAGCAATTCGCGCTCGAGCGAGTTCGACATGACTGCCAAGTCAACAATATTCGCGCTCCCCGCTGCTGCTACTGTCGCTACTAACGCGGTGATTTCAATTTGTGTTGATTTGACATCGGCAAGTAAACTCAGTCTTTGCCATCGACGTTAGTCTCTATCTCTATCCCTCTCGCGCACTGCCGGTATATTTGTTTTTCCTTCGCGCCCCTTTACTCGCGCGCCCACCCCGGTTCGTTTAACTCCGGCGCTAACGCCCCCCGTGTTTGCCGTATTACTTGCAAGTGTGTTTCGTTTGCGCACATCCGCGTTCATGTATTTCCGACGAAGTCGCCAGCCTCTGTTTTTCTTGCAGCAGCAGCAGCAGGTGAACGCGGTAGAAGAGGGACTGAAGAACCGTGAACTTTTTTGCTGGATCGCATTGGACACTACAGCGAATGCGTATCCGTGTATATACGTGTGTGGATACATGGGAATTGGTGAATGTGTGTGTGTGCCGCGTGTCTCTGTAGTTAAATTCCCGGGTCATTCGCAGCCAACAGCTAATTTCGTTGCGCTAGGCGCCTCATTTTACGCTCCGGCGAACGACAAAAAGCGGATGCTACCGCTGCACAGCCCACGCCAATGGGAATTAGTTTTACCCCCGGACATGCGAGTGCGTCTATGTGCAATCCTCGCCTCACCCACACGGGTTGTAAACAGCTCATTAATACATCCCCCGGCTGCCGTGGCATTCTGTCTCGCCTGCGCGTGTAATATGTAGTTGCTCAGAGAAAACATTTAATTATTTTCCGCTAAATGAAATGATGAGTTTCTTTTTATCCTTCTACGTATAAATTCATAAAGATAATTAAATATTTTAGAAAATGACTTGTTAAAGAACGCTATTTCACAGTGGTTATGTAAAATCACAGCTGTGTTTACACTGATGCTTACAGACTTTTATATAGGTTCGAAAGGTGTAAGTTGCTGTCGTTAGTCAGGTTGTTACTTTGCACGAAAGGAGATGCCAACTTAACTGCAATAAGACAGTTTCAAATTCAAATTTAGTTAATTTTTATTTTTGTCAAAAATCCCGTCCATAAATTATATTATGTATTTTTTATCTTTATAGTCATGGACAAAATATTATTTTCGGATTTTTTAAAATATACACGGAAAAATATAAATGGTTGATTCTACTTTTCACACAATTGATTTTTAACTTCGAGATAATGGGTTAATTCTACTCACAACGATATTGGTGAAAATAACATTAAAAACAGTAAAATCGTCCTTTTCAGAATGTGGAATCGGGATTCTAATTTTATTAATGAAGTTATTCTAACTACAAATAAAGTTAATTTCACTTTTTTTTTACCAATTGAACTTTTTCCTAAACCAGTTGATTTCAATAGCGTAAAAAAACTTACAATTAGATAAGGTTTATTTTTTTCCTCATGTATATAGATGTATAGAGTGACAATTTTGAATATATTAAAAACAGAGAAATAAAAAAAATTAGTAGAAATCAATACGATTACATAAATATGTATTAGGGGAGACTGGGGTAAAACTGGATACTGGAGCAAAAGCGGAATTCTCAATTTCTCAGTTACTACTACTGCGATCTATATAATAGCTATGGTATCTCTTTGAGAATGTTCCTATTATCATTTTGTATAATTGTCATGTCAACAATAGCCTCGTGTGGACTTTAGAAGAGGTCAAATATTTCTTAGCTCGCAAGACTGTTGACCTGTTTATCGTAACAGTCATAGTGCGTATAATGTTCCTGTAAGGAACACATTCTTTCAAATCTTATTATTTATGTTATAATAAATAATTAGCCGTAATTACGTTTCACAATTTTACTTTTAATGGCAAAAAATGAATAATTACTTTTTTTTCGAACCTTGGGATAAAGAATAATGAAAGTATCCGGTTTTACCCCGACAATATTTTTATGGGGTAAAATCGGATACTTTCGTAAATTTTTAATAACATTTTTTACAAATATTTTTTTTGGCTAACCAAGTCGCTTTTCAGTTACCTGAATGTAAACTAAACACAATTCTAGTGTTAGATATTTTTATTATTTTGTTATCTATTTTTAATAAATAATTCCCAAAAAGTATTCGGTTATACCCCAGTCTCCCCTATACAAGGGGAAAAAACTGTAATTTGAATAAAACAAATGGAAAGCTCTATTAGCTTAAATAAATTGGAGCATATTCTACAAGCATTTTTTTATTGAAATAAGTTAAAAAATAGATTTTTTGTCATTTGAAAGGGGTCGGACCACCTTTTTTTTTACAATAACTACTATCATTTCTAAGAATGTACTCTTTTCTATAAATATATTTAGTCAGATAATAATTATTAACATTCTTATTCTAATTTGTTTCAGGTGAGTACCACATCGCTTGTCTTTCTAAAATTTTATTCCTCTGATCTCGGCAGGGTTTAGGTCATGAAAATTTACGGAAATCGCGAGAACGCAAAAAAATGTAAGTAGAGACCCGCGCAATATTCCTCCCCTTCCTGATTCCTACACAATCATTGCAATAAAGCGCACGCGCGGTGTACACACATACTTTTAGGCTCTGCCCTATATTTATATTTAGCAGCGCGTAATCGAGCGAAATCTTCTTACCTTTCTTACGCATCAAAGGAGTGCGACCTGCGCGACCAGAGCGCAGCGCGGAGTACGAAAATACAAGGCGCAGCCGCAAAAGCTTTATGTTATAGCGCTTGAAAGACGACTATGGAAAATTCACACTGCAGAAAGCGTGCGTGCGCGTGTGTGTGTGTGTATGTGTTTGTGTGTGTGTAGTGGTTTTCTATATTGAAATCGCGTTTGCTGCATGCCGAAGCAAAACAAACGCAGCGAGAGCCCCAAATGGCTTTTCTCGCGGCCCCTGCCACCAAACGACATATCATTTTGCTCGCGCTCATTGTTCTCCCAACGCCACCTCCGTCTACCTCCGATTTTTTCCCCTTTTTTCGTATTATTTGTCGTTTTGCACGCGACAAAGGCGCAACTCGCACAATGCGCTATCGAAGATTGACGAATTTTGCGCCGCGAAAACGGCACATATATAGCGCGTTGCTGCTGCGTTTTCAAAGTATATACACGCGCGCACTACGGGCGACAAAGGTGCACGCGGTGCCAAAATTTTTCAGCCCCGGCCTCAGCCACGGACAGTCAAGACTATTCGTTTTTTTTTTCGCGATGGTGGCTATAGAATTTCACTGCCACCTGCGCATAGAATTCACTTTGATACACTATCCGAGGCCGAGTTCTATTTTGCCTCTTTTTCTAGGCACCGTTTCCTCTATCTTTTGCCTCTTGGAAAAAACGTACGTTCGAGGAAAAAAAAATCTCGATCAGCTTTTCTTTGCGTTCGTGAGTTTTGTCTCTTTTTTGCCTGATGCCGTATAAATGTGTTATGACTTTATTTTTCAGCCGCAGAGGCGCACCCAAGATCGCGGCAAATGGATAGTCGAATCGCGAGTGCAAAAACTGAATTTTCCTTCGCTGCTGCAGAGTAGTAGATAAAAAGTGATTGCAGGAGAACGTATAAGGCACAAAAAAATATTAAACGCAGCTATGTTTAGTTCAAAGTTTCAATATCAGTTCGGTTTAAATTTCACTGCCAATCGCAGAATCGAACAGAGAAGTGAGAATAGAACTGTGAGATTTTTTAAGTTGGCGTATACGGTATCTATGATATTTCTGAAACATTTGTTCGAACTCTCTGTTGAAAATAAAGAAGAAAGGGAGCTCTAAAATAAACTTCCCGTGCGTATCTATCAACCGGCACAGCACATTATTCGCGATTAACTCGAGGCGATTTTATCCGATACGAGAGATCGCCTCGAAATCTAAAATCATTAGCGCTCGGCCGCCAAATGAGAGTGAATAGCCGGCCGTTATTTGTGCCGCGAGGCTTTTTCCGGACGCGCGCAGCCACAAACAAATCAATCTCCCCCATGCTCCGCTCTCGCTTTCTCCGTGTTTATCCGTCTTTAATGCGTTTCCCTCTTTATTTTTTTTCTCTCGCGCGCGCGCTCGCCGTATCTTTTTTCATTATTGCTTAATGCTGCTTATTTACTTATTTACTCCTCTTCTCGCTTTTTCTTCGTTATTCCGTCCTCGTCGCCACTGCCGCCGACGCTCTCTGTCCCTTCGATCCGTTGTTTTCTTTCGCCAGACGCACGCACCCGTACATGTACGGGTTCTCTTCGGGTCGCAGTCCCTTGAGGTATCATTCTGTATCTAACCGCAACAGCAGTGTCCTCGTCGTTGTCGTTGTCGTACCCAGACCAAGATACATTCATGATGCCAGTCGATGTTCGAATTCATAAATTTCAAGTTAGAGAAAATCGAAAATAATGGGAGTTTATTAGTACTTATACGATGGGATATTACTTCTAATCGTGTTCAATTTGGATCCTTCATCTCTTTTGGTATTATTTGTAAAGTGTTTTTTTTTTTTTTTTAATTTTCCAGGAGGTATAAAGTTTCTCCGTAAATGTAGAGGGATGTGTCGATGATGCTTCATACTTTAACAAAGTTTTCCAAGAATATTCCGTGACACGGAGTAAAGGACAGGCTACTAAAAAGTAGTAGTTTGGAAAAAAAAATTCTAAAAAGTATAAAACATACTTGTGTACACGGAGAAAAATTTTATAGTAAAAATTACTATTGTTGATAATAATAGTGGAACAGATTTATATTTTCATGAAATATGAGTAGCAATTTTCACTATATATTGTTGTAATTTTCATGCGAAAATGTTAGAAATGTTATATACACTTGACTATTTTCAGTTACATTAATATCATGTTTTAGATGTCTGAATATATGCGTTTGTCTTTTACTACTTAACGATATATCTTACTTCACTACTACCTATACGAACGAGCTACGACTACATCTACTCTATCGAATCGAGAAAAGAACAAGTTTTCTTGAAAAAACGAAACTCAAATCCTCCATAAAACCCTTATACGCGTGGTATTCCAAAAGTATACACGCTCAAACCACTTGAATCCTCTTTTCGAAAATATACCACTCCGAGTTCGGCCCATCAGCTTACAGCCACCGCAGCAGCCCCCGCGCAGCAGATCGGTCGCGTGCGATCGTGCGCGCAGGGCTTTTCTAACGCTTTCTGTCTCTCTCGCTCTTTCGTAGATGGAGAAAAAGCGCGAGATAGAGATAGGAAACCGGACGTCGGCTAGCTGCACCGGCAGCGGGAGCATCCTCGGGGCAGGTCACGACCCTCATAGGAGAGCGGCGGCGGCGGCAGCAATGCGAGTCTCTCTCTCTCTCTCTCACATACATTACGAAGTTTTTCCTAACTTTTCGCCATGAGGGCTACACTTCGTGTCGTGGAATCGGATAGTCAAGCCGAATCCAAGATAGAACGAGCGAGCGCGCAGTATGCTCTCCCCTCCCTCTGCTCTCCTTCTTTCCGTGACCTTCTGCTGTCCTTCGCTGGCCTTAGCCGACTGCCACCCCCGTACCACCGGAGCTCTGACGGATAAGGTCCGTCGTAAAAAAAAGAGAACGAACGTGCACGGGAAGACATGAGCAGGGTGTGTGTATATATGTGTGTGTGGGTATAGGGTTCGGGCACTACTGCTCAGTTTATTTTGTCGTTTCGCGACTTATTGTTGAAAATCTGTCCCTTCGGGAATGAGACGGACCAGCGGTCGCCTCGGGACACCGGGGGGGATAATATCGACGACAACGACGGCTGTCGTCAATGCGTGTATCTCCGTGTGTGTCTATACGCGGGACGATGCTCGAGAAAAGAAGTGAAAAAAGAGATCAGCGAGCGGGACAATTGAAAATTACGGTCTGTAGATTATCTGAAATGCGATTTCTCGGGGGACGAGGACATCGAATACGAGAAGATGATACGCAACAACCCTTGGCGAGTCGAGAATATGGGCTGCATTCTTAGCCTAATTGAAGGACGTCGGTTATAGTACGCCTTTTGGGATGTTATATAAGTAGTACAAGTCTATGATTAGGTGACGTTACGATGGCACGCGAGTTATGTTATTACGATAAGTAGATAAGCTATGCCGGTTCTGGCTCAAAACAAGTCCTGACCTGTTTGAGCCAGAACCGGCATAGCTTTTTTGGGTCCCCCACCCCTCCCCCCTCCCTCCCCTCCCCACCCCGCACTATTGCATAGGGTGCCAATAACCCAAAACAGGTCCTGACTTGTTTGAGCCAGAACCGGCATAGGTTTTTTGGGTCACCCGCACGGGACCCAGACCTGCTTGATCTAGAACCGGTATACTGGTCCTGACTCACCCGCGCGCCAACGAGTTGAGCCAGAACCGGCCTACCGATTCTAAATCATGTCAAGTCTTGCCCGGTTCTAGGCCAGCCGTCGCTGTAGGGTTGGGGAAGGTACCGATGGCAGCGAACGGCCATCGGCGAGCGGCGCGGCAGCTTGCGGCCAACGGGCAGCGGGAGCAGCCAGCGGCGGGCGGCTAGCGGTCGACGGTGGGCGGCCTGCTGCTTGTCAGCTTGCATGCTAAAATTTTGATACTTACCCAAATTGGACACGCATGCGACGAGCTGCTGGGCACATGACGAGGTCGAAGTGCTCTCCATCGGCGAGGGCTTCCTCGTTGTTCTCTGAAAAATTTCAAAAATTAATATTTATTTTAATCTACGTGCGCTCGTCGAACTGCCAACTGAAAACATAAAAAATTAATATTTATTATGATTTATGCGTGCGCACACGTCACTGTGACGTGGACACGCAAAAATCCCAACCCATATTATTATATATAAAAAAACGCACGAAAGAATACTAACCTTTCAAAGTCCAGTGCCTGGCATTCTCGTCACGCAGTGCGTCATCATCGCAGTAGTCCAGCGGCGATGGCTTCCACGTTGTCTGAAAATTAAAAATTTATCAGTACAGAGCGAGATGGAGAGAGAGAGAAAGAAACTGTTCCCTACAAGTAGTTTAAATGCTCTGAAAAGAGCAGTTTTAATTCAAATATACAAATATAATATGAACGTTTGTTCCAATTGCTCTGAAAAGAACAGTTTATTACAAATATATGTATATAAATATAAAAATATATGGACGTATGTTCCAATTGCTCTGAAAAGAGCAGTTTATTATAAATATATAAATATAAAAATATAATATGAACGTTTGTTCCAATTGCTCTGAAAAGAGCAGTTTATTACAAATATATATATATAAAATATAAATATAAATATATCAATATAAATATAATATGAACGTTTGTTCTAATTACTCTGAAAAGAGCAGTTTATTACAAACATATGTATATAAATATAAAAATATAATATAAACGTTTGTTCCAATTGCTCTGAAAAGAGCAGTTTATTACAAATATATAAATAAAGTAATACTTAACTAAAGAAAGATAGCTTGGCCGGGCGTCCCTAGGTTAATGAAAGGCTGGCCTTCTTACATCTGAAAAACACACAAAAGCATGAAATAACGTCTACACGTGAGAGAGGGAAAGAAATGAGGAAGCACACGCGCGCGAGAAACTAACCGCGACATCGTCATCGACGAGGAAGCGCGCGAGCGAAACT
Organism: Torymus aiolomorphi; assembly: GCA_036365515.1. Taxonomy (NCBI): domain Eukaryota; kingdom Metazoa; phylum Arthropoda; class Insecta; order Hymenoptera; family Torymidae; genus Torymus; species Torymus aiolomorphi. The sequence continues at coordinate 26,060,633 of CM070876.1, forward strand.
TTAACCTCGACGTCGAGGAAACGTTCACACGCGCGAAACTGAAAAAACACACAAAAGCATGAAATAACGTCTACACGTGAGAGAGGGAAAGAAATGAGGAAGCACACGCGCGAGAAACTAACCGCGACATCGTCATCGACGAGGAAGCGCGTGAGCGAAACTTTAACCTCGACGTCGAAGACACGTTCACAAGCGCGAGAACGTAACCCCGACGTCGAAGAAACGTTTACCCGCGCGAGAACGTAGCTCCGACGTCGAAGAAACGTTCACACGCGAAAAAAGATGTGCGAAGAGAGAGAGAGAGAGAGAGAGAGAGAGAGAGAGAGAGAGAGAGAGAGAGAGAGAGAGAGAGAGAACGTAGCCCCGACGTCGAAGAAACGTTCACCCGCGAAAAAGATGTGCGGAGAAAGAGAAAGAGAGGGACGCGTCACCCGACGTTGAAGAAACGGCCACACGCGAAAAAGATGTGCAAAGAGAGAGAGAGAACGTAGCCCCGACGTCGAAGAAACGTTCACCCGCGAAAAATATGTGCGGAGAGAGAGAGAGAGAGAGAGAGAGAGAGAGAGACGCGAAAAAGATGTGCAAAAGAGAGAGAGAGATGAAACTACTCACCGTTGCTGCGCCTCCTCCTCTTCATCATCCTCTGCAGCCATCGAGAGAGCTCTTGATCTCGGCACGTCTCCGTACCTCGTCGTCGTTGCTGCGCCTCGCGGTCGTCGGTTACACTTCGTCGTCGTCGTCGTTGCTGCGCCTCCTCCTCCTCGTCGTCCTCTCCAGCCGTCGAGAGAGAGAGCTCTTGCTCTCGGCACGACTCCGCACCTCGTTGTCGTTGCTGCGCCTCGCGGTCGCCGGTTGCACCTCGTCGTCGTCGTCGTTGCTGCGCCTCCTCCTTCTCCTTGTCCTCTGCAGCCGGCGAGAGAGAGCTGTCACTGGTCACACGACTATCGCAGCGCTACTACAGCGTCGCGTATGGGAGCTCCTGCTCACACGGGGGCCGAGCGCGAAATGAATTTTCGCTCGTATGCGCGCTTGCCCCCCCCCCCCCCTCACCACGCAGCACATATACGTCTCGCGTGTATGAGAGCTTCTGCTCGCGCGGCAGCCGAGCGCGAACTGACTTTTTCGCCTTCGCGCGTGCCCCCCCTCTCCGCGGCACTCGAGAGCGGTCGCTGATACTAGTACAGGGCATTAGACGACTTTTTCGTCTTAAGCGCCGTAAAGTTGAGGATTGCCGGCGCGCTCTACGTCGCGCGACTAGAAGCGCTCGCGGCCGCTGATTGGCGCGGAGCAGCTCCGCGGAAGGGAATAAAAGTAGCGCGCTTTTCCCCGTTCGGTATCAGTTCGAGCAAAGAACTCAAAGTAGCACGATTCAATCCGCGCAATGGATTCGGACGACGAGCAAGCAGTAGCAGCAGCGGACTTCCTCCTGGCGGAGTTCGAGCCTGACGCCTCGAACGAGGAGCTGCAACAAGCCATCTTGGATGGACTCCGAGCCTTGGAAGGTTGCGAGGCTTCCGACGTCGAAGATCTGCCAGCGCTCGACGTTGGAAATTTTGAGGAGTGGATGATGGGCCTTGAGCTACCTCAGGCGGCATCTCCACCAGAGCTGCGACGGCCGCATCGTCTACCGATGACTCCACCAGGCACACCACCGCCTGCCCTGTCTCCGCCGTCTACCTCGCCACCACCCCTCATGCTCTATGACGGAGATGAGGGCTATTATGAAGTGCGGGCTGACCAAGTCCAGTGGGGAGCAGTGGCTGAGGTGGATTTGGATACCAATGATGACGAAGATGATGAGATGCCAGCGGAGGATGACCGTCCTCTGAAAAGAGGTCGGTCGCCATCACCACCACCACCATCGGATAAGCGGCAACGGCGAAACTTGGCTTAATCGGTCTTTCTCAAGGCCACACACACACACACACACACACACACACACACACACACACACACACACACACACACACACACACACACACACACACACACACACACACACACACACACACACACACACACACACACACACACACAATCGGCCCTTTTCAGGGCCCTATATAATTTGAACGAAACAGCAAATTATTTATTTCTATATGTTATAATCAGCTCTTTTCAGAGCTAAATAAAAAAAATATATTTATTTTGTGTTATAATAAGCTCTTTTCAGAGCTAAAAAATATATTTATTTCTATATGTTATAATCAGCTCTTTTCAGAGCTAAAAATATATTTATTTCTAATATTTATTTTGTGTTATAATAAGCTCTTTTCAGAGCTAAAAAATATATTTATTTCTATATGTTATAATCAGCTCTTTTCAGAGCTAAAAATATATTTATTTCTATATGTTATAATCAGCTCTTTTCAGAGCTAAAAATATATAACATGGTAACAAACCATTTATTAAAAAAAAACATAATCTTGAAACTCTCTCTCTCTCGTTTCCACTAAAAGAAGTTCGCGCACGCAATTTATGTATAGTGAACATTATTATATATATATTCTTCACCTAAAGAGATTATACTTGAATGAATTGATTTAAAGAAATCTAATAATAATGAATATTTTTGTTCATTGTTAAATAAATATTTGTGGCCCTGAAAAGGGCCGATTGTATAGGTTTGGTCCTAAAAAGGACCGATTATTCGAAGAGACGACGACGACGATGAGATGGTGATGTTGAATGGTCTTTACGATGACGACGTCGCTTTCGAGGTCTGCATTGAAGGTCGTTATCAACCTCCATTTCGTCATCTGCGTCTTCGGCTTCCTCCGACGTCTGCGATAGTTGCTCATATGCACGAATCAGTGCAAAATCCTCCGACACCTCATAATACCACCCTTCATGCGGCTCGTACAGCATGTACGATGGTGGCGATGCTGGTGGTGTTCGCATCACGAGGTCCGGAGGAGGTTGCGATGTGTGTGGTCTTCGTAATTCATATTCTTCTTTTTCTTCTACCTCCTCCTCGAGCGGTGGAGTAGGTGCCCGTTGCTGCTCTTCTTCCTCCTCCTCCTCAAGCTCTAGACCCATAAGCCATGCGTCAAAAGCGAGAGGAGAGGACAGCTCTGGTATCTCCTCCAACGCAAAAGGTGCGCAATCCTCCAAAGCTCTCAAGCCATCGAGGATGGCTTCTTGAAGAGACTCGTCGTCGAGCAGGTCCTGGAGAAAGTTATTCTTCGACTCCATTGCGAAAAATGATGCCGATCGGAAAAAAACGCGTTACTTATATCGTCTCTCGCGGAGATGCTCCGTACCAATCAGCAGCCGCGAGCGCCGCGTGGAGAGGGGGAGCACATACACAGAGGGTGTTGCGCTTTGTCTATAAAAGCCGCGTAATCTACAGAGCAATCATCACTCGCTGACATGGATTCATCGAGCGACAACCTCCGAGCAATGGAGACAGTGTGGAGTGAAGCCGACTTCGATTGGGAGATCGGCCTCGCGATGGACAGCGACGACGAGTTTCTCTCGGCGTTGGTGGTACCGTTGGCTACGTCATCACCAATCAAGTCACCGATTGCATCGCCAGCGTTCACACCACAACGCTTGCCCTGTCCATCCCCGCTCTTCGTTGAGAGACTACCGCACTGCCCACCTCTGGTGTTGCCGCCGCTGTCGCCGCCGCCTTCGCTCTCACCGGTGCCTTCTTGCTTCTCCCCGGGATTTTTGGAGAATTATGAACCGTGCTTTTCGCCAGTCTCTGAGGAGAAGGATATAGGATCATCGCCTTTGTGCATCACCGTCTCCTCGGGGACGATGTCACCGCGGAAGATGCCGGTGAAGCGACCTCGTGACGACAGCGGTGATGATGAACCACGTCGGCGAATTCGTCGACGTCTTACGATTTAATCAGTCCTTTTCAGGACTATCCAATCGGCCCTTTTCAGGGCCACCAATATTTTTAACGTATGAACAAATATTCATGTTTTATTTAAATAAAATATATAATTATCATTATGTAATTTATTTTAAATATTAGCTATATTCAACGAGCTTCACGCGTATTATTTACAATCAAGTTAGTTAGATTCAATTTAAAAGTTTGATAAATTAAATAATTAATTTTTTTCTTTTACTATTTCTATTATACAGGTTTTTAAATATTCAAACATAATCGATTTTGACGCTTTATTGTGAGGATAGTTCACTTTTTTAAGAGAGAAGAATATATATATATATATATATATATATATATATAATTATAAGAAATTAATATAACCACAAAATTTAATAAAAAATGTTTATTAACTCATAATAAATGAACAAATTATAATTCAAATATACATAAAGTGATAAGATTCTGATATTTCCTTCATGTTTTTGCTATGTTGATGCTCAAGCATCCATCTTTTTATAACTAGTGCGTTTCGAAGTGCGCATACTGGAAAGTTACAGGCAGTATGGTTGGTACACGAGACTGATTCTGCAGGTAGACTTTTCAATGAAGGACATCCCATCTCTTCAATATTAATAACTAATCTGAAAAAATTATTATGAGAAAACTTTTTTATGAAAATAATTTTATAACCAAAAATAGCTTACTGATCCGGGAAAAATCTCTTCAACCATTTACTTTTCTCCAAGCCTTTTACGTAAATCTCCGCTCCGAAGAGTACACCACTTAGAGTGTTTTTTAGTTCATCGTATGGAATATTGCCCGCTCTCCACATAATTCCGTGGAAATTTTGTTCAAGCCAGCGATTTTCGGACTTGTTTTTTTCCAACAATTTGTCCCATGCATAAGGCGGTTTAAATAGGAAAACCGATGGTGTAGGGTCTTCCTCGAGAGGGATAATGGCTACTTCCTTGAAGACGAATTCATTCAAGGTAATCTTGAAACCTTGGACATCAACAATATACTTCATCTTGCTGCTGCTGCTGTGACTGTTCTCGGACGAGAGCAAAGGAGCGAATGAGGTTTCCAACGGCTCTCTGTTTATTTTATAGTTAGCCTTCCTATTTTGTTTAACCAATCGCGTTATTTTTACCCCTCCAAAACACCTACACACAATCAGAAACGATCTCTTTTCGCGAATTTTTTAGATAAAAAGAGGTATGCGTGCGGCGGAAAATCATTCGACTGCCTCGCACGGTCAAGATGCCTCAGTATTTCAAAAATACCGCTCTTATGCTATGTAAATCGTATCGTCTTGCTTTAAGTGGTGCAGCTGACCAAGATGATGTGAACAATTGGATCGCGCTTGGTCGCAAAGCTCTAGTAGAAGCTGAAAAATTGGCTCAACGTAGGCCCGACGTGACGGACTTAACAGTGGCTGATCGGCAAAAGTTGCAAGCGGCCATCGCGCTTATAAAAAGTGTTCTACGCTTGTTGAGTGAACATCGAGTGGTAGGTGCTGGACTACAAGCCAGTGAAAATGGCCCCTCGGTGAGCTGGGATGATGTCGACTCAGCTTTCGAGAACAGAATAAAGACGGGTGTCATCACAAATCGAAGACATCTCGATTTATTAACATTTATGCGAGACGCTAAGAAAGAATTTATTGAAAAAGTGCGTGAAATTCTTAAAGAACCTTTAAAAGTGAACACAGTGTTAGCGGCTGAGTACGCTATAGTTAAAAATGGCGAAGAAACGATTGAAATAAAATATTTCAACACAAAAACAGCTCCAATATACTCGACTACGGACTTGAATGAGTGGTTTCTGATGAACGTTCAAAATCCAATCGATACGGATATGGAGGAATTCCAAGAGCGCGAATCGGGCTGGACGCTTAAATCAATTTTGAATTTAGTTGTTAATATTTACAAGTTTAATCCAATGAGAGGAAGTTCGTACATTGATTTGCCGCCATTCATCAAGAACAAGAAGGCGTGTGTAAACGTAGAAAATCAAGACAATGAATGTTTCAAGTGGGCAATTCTATCGGCTCTACACCCAGCTAAGAAAAATGCCAATCGAGTGGTGAATTATGTACCCTATAAAAACGATCTCAACTTTAAGGGAATCGATTTTCCCGTTGATCCCCGAAAAGTGACAAAGTTTGAGAAGCAAAATGACGTTTCTGTAAATGTGTATTATTTAAAAAAGAAGCAAAGAGAAGCTTTCGAAGTTTTACCACGGCACTTGTCATCTGAAAAAAAAGAAAAGCACGTTAATTTACTACTCATCGAAAATAATTATATTGACGAGGATGAATCAGCTCTTGATGATGATATTGAATTTAAATTCCACTACGTGTGGATAAAAAATTTATCAAGATTGTGTAGTAAACAGCTATGTTCTCGCGACCATAAAACTTTCATCTGTGATCGTTGCCTGCATTATTTCTGGACGGAAGAGAAATTGGCGAAGCACATAACTGACTGTGAAAAAATGAATAAGTGTAAAATTACTCTTCCAGCAGTGAAAAACAATATTTTAGAGTTTACGAACTTTGGTTTTAAAAATCGTGTGCCGTTCGTAATATACGCTGACTTTGAATGTATATTGAAGCCTGTGATTGACGACGAACGAGCGTACCAGCATCACGTGCCATTCAGTGTAGGCTATTTCATTAAATGTAGCTACAACGACTCTCTCTCGGAATATAAGAGTTATAGGCAAGAGGATGAACAAGCCGAATCCCCAGCCACATGGTTTGTACAGAACCTCCACTCACTGGCTGTAAAGTTGGATGACTCGTACAAACATCCAAAGCCCATGAGTAATTTAACACCACTCGAAAATATTATGTTTGAAAAAGCATCAATATGTCATATTTGCGAGAAGCCATTCACTGAGGAAGACAAGCGAGTACGCGATCATTGTCATTTCACGGGAAAGTGAGTACTTTTTTAATATTCTCTCTCTCTCTCTCTCTCTCAACTAAAAAAATTATTTTTACAGATATCGTGGACCTGCACATAGCAAATGTAACCTTGGCTTTCAAGATTCAAGAACAATCCCCATAGTTTTTCACAATTTGAGCGGATACGATTCTCATCTCTTTATTAGAGAAATAGCGACATGCTTCAAAGGGCGAGTTTCGCTACTTCCACAAACAAAAGAGAAATACATATCTTTTACAAAGTTTGTGGAAGGTACAGACATAAATTTGAGATTCATCGACTCGTTCAAGTTCATGGCTTCATCGCTAGACAAGTTAGCATCATACTTGGAGAAACTGAATACTCTGGAGCGATTGTTCAAAGAAGATGGTCTATGTGATAAACAAATTTCACTTTTGAAGAGAAAAGGAGTTTTCCCATATGACTATGTCTCGTCATTTGAAAAGTTAAACGAGACAAATCTCCCATCGAAAGATGACTTCTTCAGCAGCTTATATAACGCTCATATCAGCGATGAGGATTATGAGCATGCACAGAACGTTTGGCAGAGTTTCAGCATTCAAGATCTTGGGCAGTACTCTGACTTATATCTCAAGACAGACGTTATCCTATTGGCTGAAGTTTTTGAGAACTTTAGAAGTAATTGTCTTGAGGCTTATGAGTTGGATCCGGCCCACTATTACACGACACCCGGATTGACTTGGGATGCCATGCTCAAAAATACTCAGGTATGATTAACTTTAAATTTAACTAAAATTCACAATTAAAAAAAACAAATTTTATATTTCACAGATCAAACTTGAGCTTCTCACCGATGTAGACATGTTGCTGTTCATCGAGCGCGGCATACGGGGCGGAATCAGTCAATGTTGCAATCGCTATGCAAAAGCGAACAACCCGTACATGAACGATGGTTACAACGCTAACGAGGACGAAAAATATTTGATGTATTTCGATGTGAACAATTTGTACGGTTGGGCAATGACTGAGCCCTTACCCTATGGTGGCTTCAAGTGGGTGCAGAATGTCAACGAACCAAACTTCTTCGACATCCCCGATGACTGCGACTTTGGATACTTTGTTGAAGTGGACCTGAAGTATCCCGAGTCACTGCATGATTCGCATAAAGATCTGCCGTTCTGTGCCGAACACATGGCGCCTCCTGGCTCGAAACAGCATAAACTTATGACGACGCTTCACGACAAAACTCGTTACGTGCTACACTATCGAGCACTTAAACAGGGTTTGAAACATGGCCTAGTTCTCGTCAAAGTCCATCGTGCCATACAATTCCAACAAAGTCCTTGGCTTAAAAAGTACATCGATTTGAACAGCGCAAAAAGGAAGGAAGCCAAGAACGAGTTTGAAAAAATGCTGTTCAAACTTTTTAACAACGCTGTGTATGGCAAAACGATGGAAAACGAGAGGAAACGCGTTGACGTGAAGCTAGTCAACAAATGGAAAGGCCGCTATGGAGCTGAGGCACTAATCGCACGGCCCAATTTTCACAGCTCTGACATTTTTGACGAAAACCTCGTCGCTGTGCAGCTGTTGCGGACGGAGATCTGCATAAGAAAGCCAATCTACATTGGATTATCAGTTCTGGACTTGTCAAAAACACTCGTGTACAGGTTCCACTACGACTATATGCGAGATCGTGTAGGAGACCGAGGCAAGTTGTTATACACTGATACGGATAGTCTGATATACGAGGTTACAGGCGTTAACGTGTACGATGTGATGCGACGAGACATCCACGAGTTCGACACATCAGACTATCCTGAAACTAATCCGTTTAATATGCCTCGTGCCAATAAGAAAATCGTCGGCTTGATGAAGGACGAGTGCAACGGTGAGATCATGCTGGAATTCATCGGGCTGCGGAGTAAAATGTACAGCGTGAAAGTGCAGAACCAACAGCCCATCAAAAAGGCCAAAGGAGTGAAAACTTCTGTAGTCAAACTGACCATCACCCCTGACGATTACATGAAGTGCCTCCGTGAGAACGTCATCGTCACTCGTGAGCAGCGAAACATCAGGTCTCGGCGTCATAACATCCACACTGAGAAAGAGAGAAAAATTGCTCTCAGTGCACATGACGACAAACGCTGCCTGCAGCCCGGAACCACCGATACACTGCCTTGGGGTCACTACAGAGCAGGAGTGGTGGGGAAGAGGATGCCAATGAGACGGAACCTGCAGGAGAGGGGGAACACGAGCCGCCGAACGCCGCAGAAGAGCTGCTATATAATGAGGCATCGCGAGAGCAGGAGCTCATTCGCACAGTCGAGCCTTCCAGCAGTAATCTTCAGCAACAGCAGCAGCTCCAGCAGATCTCAACGCCGCTTCCTCCATCTTGGCAGCAGATTACTTCAGTTGCGCAGCCGCTTCTTGCTGTCTCACAGCCGCTTCTCGCTGTCACGCAACCGCTTCCAGCAGTGTCGCTCCTCGTCTTGAAAAGACCTTGTGAGTCAACTACTGGGAGTAGTAAGAAACGCAGAGAAATCTAAGGTTAGTATTTTTTTTCTTAAAGTAATTTTTCTCTTTTTTTAAAAAAAAAAAACTAAACATTTTCAAACTTTCTGTTACAGATGGATTTAACAAAACTGAACGCAATCGCTCGTGGTGGATTCCTTCCCACAAAAAGACTGGTCGATCTGACCAAGGGCCAGCGGTATATGGTGTCTAGTCTGAAGGCTGTAACGACGAAATATGGAGCAAAAGTCGTGGCTGAACTGGAGAGCGAGTTTGATGTGTTCATGCCGAAGAGAGTATCAGATGCTCTTCAACAAGACGAGCAGTTCTTCTTCAAACTCCAGGATGCCGCTAATAAGTATGAACTGTTTATAGTGTACAACGGCGGTTCCAGTGTAGAATTTAGTGGCAAATAATTTTTTAAGTAATGCGAATATACATATATATAGTTAATGTTTAAGTATTTACGAAAAAATATATATTGTAAAATAGTTAAGTATTTGCGAAAAAATATGTATAAGCCAAGTTTTGCGAAAAAATATAATTCTTAAGTATTGCGAAAAATATTGTTTAAGTATTGCAAAAACTATTGTTTAAGTATTGCGAAAATAAAATGTTTATTGCGAAAATATATATATATATAAGTATTGCGAAATGTTTAAGTATTATGAAATATAGTTGAGCGCAAAATGTACATAATTTTTTTTTTTTAATAAACAACTCTTTTGTTTAACATGAAAAAAAATTGTTTTTATTTATCAATTCTATATGTTTACATATCTTTTTTCTCAATCCAACTATTATGTGAATTATCAAAGCCAAGCCATTTTACAAAAATTTTACTTCCTTTTTTCTTAATTACTTTTTCTACAAGATAAATATCTGGATACTTGGCTTTGAGTAGTTCTTGCTCGTAGAAACCTCCTGAGACGGGCTGATCTTGATAGTCCTTCAGATGGTAAGTTGGAGGATTTGTAGCTGCTACACGTACAATTGTAAATATTTCTGTAGACCAATTTGGAGTATATCCTTTGTCAAATACTGCTTTAGCCTTGCTCACTCGGACTTTGTCACCAATTTTAAATTTTGGTTTAATTTTCTTAGTTATTTTAGGGGCAAATTTCCTCAGTATATCTGCTTCATTATTGGCTGTTACATCTTTTGGTTTCGCATCAATAGTACGATGTTTACGATTATTGTATGCAGCAAGTAAATCAGGTAAAATATCTAACCACTTATAGTTGCCGCGCAAACTGAATTTTTTCCACATTACACTTTTTAGCGTGCGATTAAAACGTTCACATATCGCTGCTTTTAGATTACTAAAGGTTGAGTATAACTTTATTTTATGTGTGCTCATAAGTTTTTGAAAATCTGTGTTATAAAATTCTTTGCCTCTATCGGTGTGGAGATTCTTCGGTACTCTGCCTTTAACAAGCACAGATTTCATAGCTTCTGAGACATCTTTGCCTGTTTTTCTCTTTACAGGAATAGCCCATGCATATTTGGAGAAAATGTCGATTATAGTGAGCAAGTATCTATAGCCCTTATTATCGCGAGCATATGGAATCATTTCGACGAGATCTGCTTGCCAAGTTTCGTCCAAACCACGCACGTCAAAGCTTCGACGTGTATAGTTACGTCTTGCAGGTTTGTGTAGTTCTTCAACTAGTCTTTCGTGTTCCATGTTTGTGGAATTACTGATTGAATACCTGTGCCAAACTCTCTTCTATAGTCAAAATGTCAGTTCTTATTTGAGATTTCTGAGCATCAAGTTCATTTGTATGATTATCAACTATTATATTCAAATCATCTAGCCGAGTTCTAAGTCTTGTAGTTATATCAATAATTCCTCGAATTTCTATTTGAATAATATTTCGTAGAGACTCTAAGTTTACAGCATCGCTCGGCTGTTGAGGTTCGGCAATATTGCATAATTTTTTATTTTCCATGTCGTAGTGACCGTCAGACGTGACTTTAAAGCCAACGCCAGGTGGCCCTCGACTGCCTTCGGTTTTTCCAAGATTACGTCCAAACACGTCGACGCTCATTTTGAGAATGATTCGTTTATTCATGTGCACTTAATATATATAGCCTGCTTCACGAAGTTCTTCGATTATAGAGTGTATCTCGTTTACATGACTTGGATTTCCGGCAGACCTTTCAGCTACTAGTAAGTGAAGCCGGTCAACGAGCTCGTTTGGATCGTCCCAGTACACATAGTCTAAAGCAGTATGTTTTTTCGCAATTTTATAACGAGGTAATGAACCACCTTTAATCGATTCTCCGGTTTTCGAGGTAATTTTGAACATTGGAGCAATGAAATTATTAAATTTATTACTATTATGAAAACGAATCTTTTCGTTCTTGTCATATCGCGTTTTATGAGCAGACGATAGTTTTAAAATTTTGCGATAATTTTTTAAATCATCTGAACTTATATTATTTTTATTTGGTTGTTTCGCTATGAGTAACTCGAGTAATCCTGTAGTTTTCGGATATGCTACTCTGTTAATTTTAATTTTATTATTATGAAAACTAATCGGTAAATTACCAATAAAAAATTCACCATTTTCATTTCTTACTCCATAAATTTTGTCAAGATACTGAGGCTGATTAAGCTTGAGGGCCTTGACGTACAAATCAGAGTCATCAGCATCGTTATCGCTACCTGCTGTTTCGAAAGATGTGTCATGGACGTTCTGTAGAGTATCATTGAACTCACTGTCAGAACTTTCATTCTTTTTGTCATTCTCGAAACTTTGTTCGACTGTATTATGTTTAACACTACTTTGTTCAATATTTTTCTGAGCTACAAGTTTTTGAAGCGGATCTACTATTGGTTTGAAAGTTTCACTTAAAATCTTTTCTGTCTTGTCTTTTCCAAATTTTAATATTCTATATTTGCGTTTAATCGCATCTCGTGCATTAACAAGTTGATTAAGCACGTTTTTTCTCTTTGAAAGTCAGCCATGTTGTTGTTTCAACGTTCAGTCTGAAACTGCTGATTGTTACCTATAGGCATGCTATATTTATAGCAAAATTATCAAAGCCCTTACGAAATCTGCCGTCATTTATTCCTCGATCTTTATCGATGACTAGAAAACCGTGCTTATCATCTCTCCAACACTTGGAGCACAATTCTTTAAAATGTATATAAGTCATATCGGTATTTACATGATCGTCATAGATATGCTTTAGATTTACTTCATCTTGTCGAAAAATAGCAAGTAAGTTTACATTATCTCTGACAAGATGTTTGGGGACATGAGCATAAGTTTGACATAGATAAAAACAATCAACCTTTTTATGTCTGCCCATGCAAAAGAAGGCTCTAACATTATCTTGTTTTTCGCAAGCAATATCGTCAAATATCATGATAGAGTTCGGAAGCGCGTGGTCAGGATCGACAACTGCATCGTGCTCGCTGAATGGAAAATATTGTACACCTTCTATAGGTTCTAAGATTTCATTTAAAAATTTATATTTCGGCTGATTGAGAGACTTTGAGTAGACGTATACGTTTTCAAATCTAATGCCATTAGGATGCGTTATGAGAGCAAGTAAACTATTTGTTTTTCCACAGTTTGAGGGACCACAGAAGACGGCTCGTATACTATCAGGAAGTAGATCACCGTGTCGTTTTGCTCTTTTATCATGCTCTACAAGTGCATCAAAATTTTCTATTGGTAACTTGACCGACTGCTCTTTGAAGTTCATGATCTTTACTCTATGGCGCTCAAATCACGACTGATTGCTATGAGTATAAATAGCGGTCTTATATAGCTTTCACCATCAGTTGCGTGTTGACTTTCGTAGAGTGATGATCATTCACAAACACGGACGCGGTTTAGTTAATAAAATTATCAATAAACTTCCATTTGAGCTTCACATACCCGGTTATCAGTACTGCGGTCCAGGTACTAAGTTGGCAAAACGCTTAGCTCGAGGAGATCTTGGAATTAATCCTCTTGACGCTGCTTGTAAAGAGCACGATATAGCTTATTCTAGAAATCGTGAAAACGTTCAAGCGAGAAACGCCGCAGATAAAATTTTAGCTGAGAAAGCTTGGAATCGCGTTAAATCAAAAGACGCTAATTTTGGCGAAAAAGCGGCTGCATACGCTATAACTAATACTATGAAATTAAAATCTAGACTTGGCATGGGTTTGAAGAAAAGAGAAAGCAAAATAGTTCTAAGAAGAACAAGAGAAAGCAAAATAAGGCTAAAAAATTGGGAATGGGTTTAAAGAAGAGAAGCCAAGTTTCCTTGAAGAAAATAATCAAAGCTGGTGCCTTTAAATCAGTGCCAAGTAACTGTGCTCTAACAGTCATACGATCAGCTTTGAAAAAAGCACGGGGCGCTGTTAAAGAAGCTGGAGGTAAAAAGAATATTAAAATCCCACGTATTTTACCAGTCCCCGTGAAAACAGGAGGGGTATTGCCATTTCTCATACCTCTATTTGCAGGCTTGAGTGCAACTGGCGCTCTAGCTGGTGGTGCTGCTGGAATTGTAAAAGCCGTAAACGACGCAAAAGCCGCTAAGGAGCAGTTGGAAGAAAATAGAAGACATAATAAAACTATGGAAAGTGTAGCGTTGGGCAATGGCTTATATCTTAAACCGCACAAAGTAGGGTTAGGTCTCCATTTAAAAAAAAAAAGTTCATGAGATTACCTCAGCGAGCACTTACCGATGCGGACATATTAAAATATGCAAAACTTTTAAAAATATCTAATTTTCGGGGAGTATTTATGAGAAATGCAATGCCAACTTCTGGACCGCGCTATAGTGAATCCGCTATAGTTAATCTAGATGACGCTAGCGGCCCTGGTACACACTGGGTTGCATATAGAAAAAGAGGCAAAAATGTTGTATATTTCGATAGTTTTGGTGATCTCCGACCACCCTTAGATTTAATATTATATCTCAGAGTAGACGAAGTTAAATATAATCATGAAAGATATCAGGATTTTGACACATACAATTGCGGTCACCTCTGTCTAAAATTCTTGTGCAGGGCTATATAAGGAGAGGCGGGGGAAACATTGCGTCATTCTGATTTAAGCTGTCATGGAAGGTTCATTAACTCTGACACTTTCAGGTACATCTTCTACACTAGAAGCACAGTATTTTCCACCAATCGAGTTATCGCCAAATAAAAATTACGTTTTAGGGCTTGTTGAACTTTTAACATTTAATTCAATACCCAATATAGACAGTAACAATAATAAGTTTTACGTAGGTGAAAACATTGTCCTTCTTCCAGTTGGAAGTTACGAAATTGAGGATATTGACAAATTTCTTCGTAAAAAATTAGCGCACAACGACATTACTTTCAATTTAAAGCCAAATAATAATACTCTCCGCTGTACAATCAAGTGCAGTCAGCCTATAGATTTTCGACCTGAAAATTCTCTCGGTCGTCTACTGGGCTTCACCAGACGTGTTCTCGAACCAAACGTTGTCCATAATTCTGACTTACCTGTTACAATTCTCAAAATCAACGCTTTGAGAGTCGAGTGTAATATCACTTCGGGAGCATATATAAACGATAAAAAAGTTCATACAATTCACGAGTTTTTTCCTGCAGTACCTCCAGGGTATAAAATCATCGAAGTTCCCTCACACGTTATTTACCTTCCGATTGCCGTAAAGCGTATAGATCATTTACAAGTACGCATCATCGATCAAGACGGAGATTTAGTAAATTTCCGCGGAGAAGTTATAACTATAAGGTTGCATATTCGACAATCATAATGGGAATCGTTTACAACAAAAACTATATAAGCAGAGAAATATGTCCACCACGCATCAGTCATCATCGAACTGTGAAGACGCTAACACGTCAGAGCATAAAAAAACTAAAAAGTCTAGGATTAAAAGTAGTACTTGGTGGAAAATAACTTGCATCATCTTTTGCTGCTTTCAACGAAATGGAAGAAATTCTAAGCATACAAACACCTGTAACTTTTGATGAATCCGTAGCGCACTACGAGGTTCATGCTCACCAACCGTATACAGCATCATTTAATAACAGCGATGAAATACGCATATCTATTCAACATCAAGATTTATGTCTCTTACCTTCCCGCAGTGCACTACATATCTGCGGGCGATTGGTTAAAACTAATAATACTCCCGTTGAAAATACAAAACTTGTGAATAATGCCATTTGTCATTTGTTTGAAGAAATCAGATATGAGTTGAATGCCATTGAGATAGACAAGTGCAAAAATGTTGGTTTAACCACTCTTATGAAAGGTTGGGTTTCACACAATCCCACTCAGAGTTTTATCATTGAAAACGCGGGCTGGATTGATGTAGAAGAAACACAGAAGATAATAGATGATGCCGGTTACTTCAATGTATCGATTCCCTTGAGTCTAATTTTCGGCTTCGCAGAGGACTATCGTAAAATTGTAGTAAACGCAA
The DNA here is from genome assembly GCA_036365515.1 of Torymus aiolomorphi. NCBI lineage: Eukaryota > Metazoa > Arthropoda > Insecta > Hymenoptera > Torymidae > Torymus > Torymus aiolomorphi. The sequence continues at coordinate 26,076,335 of CM070876.1, forward strand.
AACATGAACTCGTTCTCATGAGATCGAGAAATGACTTAAACGCTGTTGTACAAACAGTTACACGAGCAGCCGGAGAAGACGTTTATGAGGACTTTAAAATTGAATTAACTAGAATCGAATGGCTTATGCCATACGTAATTGCATCGAACTCTAACAAAATTCGCCTACTAGATTTTGTAGGTAAAGATCGTCCTATTGTCATGAGTTTTCGCACGTGGGAATTGTACGAGTACCCACTACTTCCGATTACGTCGAGACAGGTGTGGACTGTAAAAACATCAAATCAACTTGAAAAACCCCGCTTCGTCGTCTTAGGTTTTCAAAGTAGTCGAAAAGATCAGAAGGCAGTAAACGCTAGCCGCTTTGATCACTGCAATCTTACAAATGTAAAACTCTTTCTCAATTCTCAGTCGTATCCGTATGGCAATCTTAACCTTGATGTGAATCGTAATCAATTTGCCATGCTATACGATATGTACGCTAATTTTCAAAATTCATACTATGGTAAAGATCCTGAACCTATGTTGAAAAAGTCACAGTATCTCACTTACGTGCCTCTAATAGTGATAGACTGTTCAAAACAAAACGAGTCCTTAAAGAGCGCCCCTGTGGACATTCGTCTAGAATTTGAATCAAAGGAAAATTTTCCCGCTGGAACTTCAGCCTATTGCTTGATCATGCACGATCGCATAGTTCAATACAGCCCCGTAAGTGGCGACGTGCAGAAACTTTAAGGAGTATATAAGGCGAGCGAGCCTTCGACTCATTCTCATTTGTCATTTGGAATCCGAAGTGGAATTTTACCATGGACTACGCAGTGGATATGCAGGGTTTTAAAAAGCCTGGCAATGATTACGTTCTGAAAGAACTGGCTTTCGTGTCTCTCAATGACGATGATGAGCCAGTAGTGCACCTCTTCAAGCCGCCATTTCCTTGGCGAAGACTTACCGAAAAGTATAAAAGTGAAAATTTGTGGTTAGAACTTTACTATCATGGACTATCGTGGGATCGTGGTGATTTAGATTATACAGAAATTGGAAATATTCTTCAAGATGCATTCAAAGATGCTAATAGAATTTTTGTTATTGGTGAGACAAAAAAGTTATGGTTAGAGCGTTTCAATTTTAAAGTTACTGATATCACTGAAATGGGCTATCCAGCGTTCGATTATCCAAGATCAGTGACTATATGTACTAACCATAATGGAGCATACAAAACTACTTGTGCTCGATACAACGTAAAGCGCATGAAACAGTTTTATCTCAACGATTCAAACATGGAATGGGAAGATATTGATGAATAATTTTTTAAGGGTAATGGAGGGGTTGACAAACAGGTAGAACCTCACAGGATAGGAGCGAGGTGGGGCTCCTATCCCCCTTAAAAGTTTTTTTTATTTAGTAGACCAGTAGATGGCGCTCGCAAGCAATCGAGGTCTTATATAAGCATGTTGCAGTCGTTAGAGACTTTCATTCCCTCATAATGGGTCAAACCAGCAGCTCGACCGTTGCTCCCGAGCAACAGCGACTCATACAAAACGATCCAAAACAGTCGCAGTGGAAAAAATATACAGAAAAAATTTCCACAAACACATATTCTTTGCCCGAGCAAAAGGGTTATAAAAAGTTTTAAATGGTTGCATAATAGTTTTTAATGGTTATAGTAGATAAGAACCGCTGGCCGAGAGCTGCAGGCTGACAAGCAGCAGGCCGCCCGCCGCCGACCGTCCGCCGCTGGCCGCTACCGTTGCCCGTGCGCAGCAGGCTATCGCTGGCCGCTCGCTGCCGGCGGCTCGCTCCCCCAGGGCAAGCTCTGACTTTGCGGCTGGTCTAGAACGGGCAAGACCTGGTCTAGAATCGGTAGGCCGGTTCTGGCTCAACTCGTTGGCGCGCGGGTGAGTCAGGACCAGTATACCGGTTCTAGATCAAGCAGGTCTGGGTCCCGTGCGGGTGACCCAAAAAACCTATGCCGGTTCTGGCTCAAACAAGTCAGGACCTGTTTTGGGTTATTGGCACCCTATGCAATAGTGCGGGGTGGGGAGGGGAGGGAGGGGGGAGGGGAGGGTGGGGGACCCAAAAAAGCTATGCCGGTTCTGGCTCAAACAGGTCAGGACTTGTTTTGAGCCAGAACCGGCATAGCTTATCTACTACGATACATAAAACTTATTTTACTACTGCTTGTTACACCAAGAGCAAGCGCGATAAAATACTGGCGAGAATAATGTATACGTAAATGCGGGCATTTCTCTTTTGCGCTGATACGCTACGTAATTGAAAAGTCCATTTTCCAGCATTAGCTTTGGGTACAAACGGACGCCCCCTCCCCCTTGCGCATTAAACTTTCATGACGCTCTTGCGAACTTGGTTGTTTTTTCTCTCCGAGCCAGCGAGTGTATAATATTGCAATTGCGCTCGCGCGTATAAGTTTATCCGGAAAATATAGCCGCAGAGGAGAAGAAGAATAAGAAAGAAGCCGAAAAAGAAGAAGAAGAAGAAGAATAAGGAGAAAGCTTAGAAGAAGTAGAAAGGGAGAGAAAGAGAGGCAAGGAAGCAGCGGGTGAGTAATCTCTCGGGTATTACTCGAGGCGTACAGACGGAAAATCAAGAAGCGCGCACGCCGCTCGATTCTCCCTCTGTATCTCTCTCGCGGCCTCTTTGCACGCGCGCTTGCTCGCGTATACATGCAGCGCTGGCGGCGTGGGCCGTTATTGCCTCAATATTTTGCTTGATTACCATCGCAATAGGGAAAAGCCGCTCTTCCCCGCCATTGTAGTCGTCCCGCTGACGGCCTCGTAGGCGTCGAGCCTGACGCCGACGTCGAGGGGGCCCGTATAAGAGGACGCAAAAAAGAGTGAGAGAAATAGGAGCAAATACACACGGGATTCGCCCCGGTCGCTTGCTCGCCAGCTCGTTCGCATTCTCTCTTTCCCTCTCTCTGCCGCGTGCCGCAGCTATTCTCGTTAACATGCTAATTTATTGTACCGCTAAATTTCGAGCCAGACCCTCTCGTACGCTTGTTATCTCTCTCTCTTTTACCTCCTCCCTCTCTCTCTCTTTTGGTCTGGTGCGTCCCTCTCTCGATATGCTTCGCCGAATTTATGTGTCCCGCGCGCGCTAAAAGAGAGCTGGGCTCACGATAACACGCGTGTACCAACCTATATACATATACACACGTGGACGCGCACGGGGCAAAATATTTTAATTAGATGCAATAGTGCGTTGTGCTGCATTATATATATATATACACACACACGCTGCGACCGCGCCACCACCGTACGTTTGCCATTTGAATTTTTACGCCCAAAATGCGGAACCTCACGCTGGCGAATTTAGTTGCTCTGGATTTGCATTTCATTATATAAATAAAATGACTTTACATGGGCGCGCGCGCCCTCTGCACTCGAAACACACAACAGCCTTTCGCATTGTGTCAGTGTATAGGATCGAATCTGTGTATGTGCAGCGTCATGTAAAAGTATCACGGACGACGACGACGACGGGGCGTTATAGGGTTAAACATAGGGGTCGCGCTCAATATTAGACGATGCCTCGCGCTATTTAACCGGGAATTATTAAGGGCCACGCCGGGCGCAAAAAGGGAATGGCTAAGACCGGAGGATCGTCGTCGCACGAGGCGGGCGAGCATCAAATCAAGGCTAATGAAATAATCCCGAGGCTCTCACTCTCTTACTCCCTCGCGCGTTGCGCGTCTGCGTCAAAAACGTTAAGGAGGGATGGAGGGGCCTGGTACTAGGCGAAGCTCCCCCGGGAATGTCTGCTCACGTGCCCTCGCGCTCTCCCTTCCTTCCTTCCGGAGAAAATCCACGCGGATTCCCAACAGCAACGTCGGCGACTAGCCGGGTGTGTATAACGCCCGATGACGCTTATTCCCCTCGCTGCTGCAGCTCGAATTCTCTCCTCTACCGTTGGATCTTTCCCTCTCTCTCTCTTGCCCGCACTCTCTCTCTCTCTCTCTCTCACATTGGCACTATAACTTTCAGTAAGATTATCCTTATTAAATTATTATCGCCCTGGTGCTATCTCCACTAGTGCCATAGCTATACACTCCAGCGGCACAGCACTGCCAGCAGCGGGGATCTGATTCTACGAGAGCAAGCTCGTTATCGAGGCCAGAACGTACGTTCCTCCCCACCTGTGTATGTGTGTGTGTGTGTATCTGCATACCGCGTCTGCCATAGCCAAAAGTCGTCGTCGTCGTCGTCGTCGTAGTCGTCGCACAGCTCCCTGATAATCCCGTATACGACCCGACCCCCTTTGAGCGGGAGTTATATACATAGACCCAAGTCGCCTCTGGTCGTCGCGCGCGTGGTGCGATTATCGCGACCACGCGATGCTTATACTCGTTGTTGGCGCGCGGCGACGGCGGCTGGCATTATGCGCTATACGGGCCGAATGTAAATACGCCTAAGTATCAATTTACAGTTCGCCCGTTAGAGGCTCTCTGACTCGCGTGTGTGTGCATGCGCTAGCGAGAGAAAGGGCCGCCGCCGGCCAATAGTCGACCTCGTGTTGTCGCTATCAGGAATTATTGTCCCCGCGCATACGTATATATACCCTGGGTGCGCGCGACTAATTTAAGCGCTCTCCGTGCAAATTAAATCCGTGATTTGCGCTTTAGCGCGCGACCGAGCGCGTGCTTTCCACGACCTTCTTACTCCTGGGAGCGTGAGTGCACGTGGCTCTGCATCGTCCCCTATACATGTGTGTGTGCGTGTGTACGAGTATGTGCCATTCGGGCGGAATAGCCCATTACGCGGTTCCACTCTCTTCGCAGTGGGTTTATGGGATGGAATGGCCGCAGCCAGCCGGCCAGTCGGCCTATGAAAAACGCCGCTTCGACGCAGCTGATTGATTGCCTATCGAATTTTACAGCCCCGCGGCGAGTCGGTCGAACGATGAACGACGACGAGCATTAGGGACGACTTTCTGTAATTTAGCGACGGAGGCGACGTTCGCGTGCTATGGCCCAAATGGCGCATTTCAATTGCAAAGTTGATTAGTCGCATGTGAGTGCCGTCCGGCGCGCTATGAAGGTCAATTCGCTCGGCACAGTCTCGGGAGGAACTTTACGATTCTTCTCTCCCAGGGACGCGCGCGGCGGAAGAGCGTGTATATGTATACACACCGAAAAACAATTTTGCCCGCCGTAACTGTAAAGCCGCGTGCTCTCTCGCTCTCCCCTATACATACACACAAACACACACACACACACACACACACACACCGTATAGTCATGCCGACGCTTGGGTTGGCGCCCGAAAGGCCCATTACTGAAAAGTGCCCTCTCCTCATCTCTCTCTCTTGCTCTCTCCTCTCGCCGTTAATACACGCCGCGCGCGGAAAATACAAAATTTAACGGCTCAATTAATAATTGCGCTATTCCGTAATTGGCGAAAATTAAATTTTAGAGCGCATTCCCAGGACTCATACAAGCTCGCTCATTGGCGCAGCCAGGCGCATTCCGTGCCCGTAATTGGCCCCGCGGCGATTTTTCAGCACGCGATATGACTCTCTCTCTCTCTCTCTACCTCTCTGCTTCCTGCCGGTCTGTGCGGCCGCTTCACCTCCTCCCCCGCAATGAAAAATCTCAGCCGAAGTCAAAGTCCCTCAAAAGATCCCCGCTGAAGTCTTCTTCTTCTTCTTCATCCAGCGCACGCGAGCTGAGGTATAACGAGTGTGCGCGCACGAAATATGGCGTACTATATATACATATACATTTATATATACTCGCCTTTGGATTTACTGTGAGGGCTGCTGGGGCTTTATTGAGGTAAAGGATGACGGTCACAAAACCGCCGAAGTAACCATTTTCCTTTCAATAATTTCAACTTTATTCATCGTTTTTTCAAATATTGCTTATCTTCTTAAAGCCTCCGTGCGTTATAGCACGAAAAAAATCGGAATGATTCGAAGGGAAATAATTACTTGTATGGTTCTGTGACTGTCAACGCGTACCTCGATAAAGCCCCTGGAAGTGTAAAAACCTGCAGCCGCAGTCGGGTGGAAACAAGCGGACACGCATCCCTCTCCCTCCATGGCTGTCCGTCGAGCACGGGTACGCTTTTTGCCCACGTAATATAAACCTGAAGGTGGACATTTGAGTCTGCGGCACGGAGGCAAAGCGCGAGGAGGAGATTACGCGACGAATCAGGAATGCCCGGGAGCAAAGTGAAATTTATGTATGCGCCGTCGTCGCCCCCCCGCGGGTAAAAGGCGAGATGGTTTTAACGGGCCTCGCGTGCGCGGATCCGCAAAAGCGAGCGCGCGCGCGCGCACCGTAATGAGCTATAAAAATGTGGCGGGGTTATATGCCCCTCCATTCAGCTTCATGCAAGTAAAGAGGAGGGCGATTTTTATACGCTTGAAACTCGCTCTGACACCTTAATATCCTGCGTTCTGGTTTTTATATACACGCGCTCGCGCCCAGCGTAATTGCACCCCTCCTCCCTCGCTCGCGCGTCAAGTTTGCTATTAAAAGCGTCGTTCGCCCGCTCTCTAATTAATCGATTTTCAAATATGTAGCCCTCATGCGTGCGCTCTAATGAGCGCTTTTTAGGCGACGTCTTAATGCGCAATCGAGTTTTGCTGCGGTTTCCCCACCGGCAAAAATTGCATTTCTGCGTTACGTCGGAGTGAGGGAGTGCCGAGCTTGGAGCGTCTGTGCTGAAATTAAGTTGCGGTAACGAGACGAAACTTCTTTCAATTGAGTTTTCATCTTTAAACGTCGCCGCGCCAATGGAGCAGGGGAGGGGTGGGAGAGGGGGAAACTTATCCTTTTGTGCTTCCCGTGACAATGATATAACCGTTTGTCAAAGTTAACTTATTGCTATATAAGGCGTGGCCGATGGGGGTGGCGGTAACCTGATAATCCGGAACTATAGTTGGTCGTTTGTTTATGAAAGCAAAGCGCTCGAGCGTCCGGATAGGCGCGTATTTATAATACTAGTTTGTTTTAAACGGGCTTTGCGGCTTCCAGTTCTTTTTTCCTGCGGTTGCTCGCGCTTGTAGCGGCGAGGGATATTGTAATTGCAAATACGGTGCTAACAAGTTTATGGCTAATCAGCGAAACTTACATTAAGCTATACTTAAATGTGTGATATATGCCAGAGCGATTCATAAATTAGACTTACGATGATAGCTCGTATAGTATAGATGACGGATAGCTTTTCTAACTCACCTGCAACAGAGAAACGAAAAATGCATTAAATAAACTGAAAACTTAATGTTATTTCATGGTAATTTGAAAATAAACGAAATATTGCACGCTCTTTCTCGGATTTATATTACAAAGTGAAAAGTATGGGGAATTCAAAGTTTAGACGATACACTTTAGAATTGAAGCCAACTCTAGACTTTCTCCACTCCGACATAAGCTACTGCAGATTGTGCAAAATTTCAAAATTCTAAATTATGAAATACATATTTTCGAATGTAACAATTCACCTACTATCCAAAACATCGAATCTCATCAATACTATTTTAAGAAACGAAGTTTTTTCTAATGATTTATTTCGAAATATCTTTATTATATACTTATTAAAATTCTATTAATGAAATTGGATGTCTTGGACAGTACGTGGATTGTTACATTCGAAAATATGATTTTCGTAATTTAGAATTTGGAAATTTTGCACAATATCTACAGTACCTTATGTCGAAATGGAAAACGTCTGTAGTTGACTTCAATATTCTAAAGTGAATCATCTAAACTTTGGACCCCCACCCCCAGGGTATATAGGATGGTGGCACTGCTGATCGGCCATACCCTAGTTGTCGGACATTTTTGTTGCAACAGTTACACAAAAATAAAACTTGTTAAACTAATGAATCGTAAAGTAAAGTACACGTTATTTACTTCGCGATCGCCGCCTTAGAGTTCAAAATCGCTTATTTATTTCAATTGAGAATCGTGAAAGAAAAAATAGCCGACAACTAAATTAGATGACCGATAGCTGGTGCTTTTACCCTATAAAAATTTTGAAGTTTTATTCAGTTAAATTTAACTCAAATTTAATAAAACTTTTGAAGTTTCAGTTAAATTTAACTGAAATTTAATACAAATTTTAAAGTTTTATTCAGAATTTATCTTAAATTTCAGAAAATTTTTAACAGTGTAGTACTCATATTTTTTCGTCTTCAATCATAAATTAATAGTTTAGAAATTTTATTTTGTATCCAAAATATCTTAATCTATACGTACATCCAACAGACCTTCCTTTCAACCGATTAAGAAACAAATGTGGTTTCGCTCGGCAAAACCAAAGTCGAAATAAATAACACCGTAACGTTAAATTTATATGAGCATTAGGATGAAAGCATTACTTTCCATCGTGACTCCGAGCTACCCAGAATCTAATAATCCCGCGAGCCGAAGGAGGAAGGCCACATATAATTAAGCGATACATCAGTCGTAAAAGTTTCTAAGCTCGGATACTTAGCCGTTATATGCAAGCCAGCCACCCTTCCCCGGCCATAAAGCATAAAGGCCAAAGGTACAGACGCTCGAGTATAGTGCGAGAGGACGAAAGAGCGCGGCGAGGCGCGAGGCAAAAGGATGTTCGCGAAAATTAATCGATTTATCAAATCGGCCCTGCTCATTTGTACGCGTTAGGTTGCCTAGCCGGAGCGCGCGTACATCTTTTCCGGCGTGCGCGATTAGTTCGGCAAGTTACTACGTCGGCGCGCGCGCGTGTGTATGTTACCGGGGGGGCAGTGCAGGGCGGCAAATTATTTTACGCGCCGGGCGCGGGGACCTTTGACGGGCCACTGCTGCGCCCCGCATCTGAATACCGAGCGCGTGCAGCACGGCTTAGCATGCAGACCACGCGCTAGAGGAGTTGAGGATGTAGAGTGTACCTCCGCCGGAGGTATATATAGACTAATTCTCTTAGCGTTGCTGCTCTCAGGCACGGCCACGTTCACGACGGCGATGACGACGGGGCTAAGTAGCGCGGCGCGTCTCGCGGGAGAAAAGCGCGCGAGAGCAACGCGTTAAAAGGGAATTCATCAGGCGCTGTGTGTGTTTGTGTGTTCGTCCGCACGTTGGTACACGTTGTATCGCATCTCTTCGCGTGCAGCAAGTTTGGTACTCGTTATTGAGCGGCGGGCTGTAAATTGTTGAACAGCCGCGGATAAATTCTCTTCGCTCCCGCGTTTCTTGCGGGGCTTACTTCGGCGCGAGACTTGCGCGAAGCTTTTTCTTCTGACGCTAATACGAAGTACGAAACGTTATATTAACGCTCGTGTTGCTTAATGTTAGTGGTGATAAATGGTTTATTTCCAACTGTGAGCCGATCTTCGCTTGTTGGCTTATTCCCAATGATGCACGGGAAAAATTTCGGTCAGTGGTTTCGTGAAAAATGAGCGACCGACCGCGTCTTTTTAATTGGAAATGTTCGTTTTATGCATGAAGACACTCCGATAAATGTCGGTAAAATTAAATAAAATAATTACTGGATGTACAGAAAAAAAAAACGTTCACGCGCGCGGCGGGAGATTGAACTGTTGCATCGGTTGAGCGTTTATTTTTACATCCATACGCATTCTCGGAAAATAAATTGAAAGAATTGTAGGGGCGGCAATAAAAGCACGCGCGCGAGATATCGTTCGTTTGAACGTTAAAAATGTGGAAAGGACAGTGCGACGCAATAATTATTCGTATATGTACCGTCCGCATTTACCTTGAATAATCAATCGCCCGCATATGAATAACAAAAATACCGCCCTTTATTAATACACGTGATAACTTTCGCGTCGCTTGACAATCAACCAGCGCGGCCATTGGCTAACTGTACATCTCGCGCGCGAGACCAAACAAAGCCGGGAGTGCGCATAAATCACGGCGCAAAATGTTAAAACAAGTGCACACACATACGCAGGTATCGCACGCGGAAATCACACGTGTGCACACGCACACACTTATATAAGCGACGCGGGAGTGTCGGCTCTCTTGCGCGTCCATCGACAAAGTATACGCATAATAGTGGTCGAGATAGCGGAATTGACTCCTTGGAGCCTTACCTCTCTCGCCCTCGCGCGCGCGTGTGCTGGCTTACTCGACTCCCTGAAAGGGATATAGGTGTATAGGCTCGGGATATATATATGCACTCGGTAGTCGGAGCCTCCGAGCCATCTTCTCCGCGCGAGAAGAAACTCTCTCTCTCTCTCTCTCTTGGCTTCCTCCTCGATATATCTTGGATTCCGCGCCCTGGGCCCTCTCGACGCCCCTCCCGCATAACACTCGATACGCCCTGTGCGCGCTGGTGAGAGAGAGAGAGCCGGGTAATTTGTCAGATCGAGAGGCTCGAGCTTTATCCGACGATTCGATCTAATATTTGCAAATGCCGCACGCACGCACAAGCAGAGGAGAGAGAGAGAGAGAGAAACGAGAGGCCATCAGTTAGTGGTTGTTAGAAATCTAGTAACCGGTAATCCAAGCGGCCGCCGACGCCGGCCGTGAGGGATTAGCTGCGTGCGCATCTATACTTCCGCGACTCTCCGCGAGCCTTCACTGCGGGGCCCCGGGATTACCGCATTCGACAGCGACAAACGATATACCTGGAGATACGGGAGAGAAAGGGAGAGAGAGAGAGGCCCATCGCGTACTTGAAATTCGATGAAAATCTCCGCGGCGGACAAAACAATTATGCCCAGCAGTTTCCGTAATCTGCCGGCGTGTACGTCTTAATAACTCACGGACTTTGTAGCGCTGTGTGGCGGCGCGGCACCTTCGCTTTTCATTCGGGACTTCTTTCCGCTATAGCGCGCTTTTGAGGCTTTTGAGAGAAGGGCTTGCGAATTGAAATGTATAATTTTATGGTAGCACGAAAAAAAATGTCACGCGATAATACAGGTTTCCCGTCTCTATAGCTCCGGCAAAATTTTGTTTTGCCACGGTTAATTTTGTGTTTTTAAAATTAACTTTTCTCCCCCAGAAGTTTTATGCAGTTTGAATTAAAATTAAAGTACTTTTTAATTACTTCGTGTTTGGAATGGACTTTGCGAAAATAGAGCTTGAATTTTTCTCTCGTAAATTGACTCGACTAGTGGTAAGCAAAGAAAAAAGTAGGGGAGAGCGGGACAAGTTGCGCAGGGCGGTAAGTTGACAATACTATAAAAAATTTATTATAAACACGGTATTGCGCCGCGGGTCAGTCGTCATAAATACTGTTACTGTACTGTACATTGATGTTCGTCACTTTCTAGAGTATTTATGACGACTGAGCCACGGCGCAATACCGTGTTTATAATAAGTTTTTTATAGTATTGTTAACTTACCTCCCTGCGCTACTTGCTCCGCTCTCCCCTACCCGACGTAATTTGAGTATACAGTAAATTTTTCGGATTATATAAAAGTTACTTCGCTATTGAAATTCCGTGCTTGGATTTATTTTAATAAGTAACGAAATTTGACATTGTAGCTATATATGCAGAACCTGAAAAAAGTTAATTATTATCGTTTGAACTGCTGTAAAAAATAGAATCAATTTTATATTGCAGTATGAAAAGCTTTCAAACACACTGGAATATTAAAAAAAATTTTTAATTAAAGAACCTGATTCCAGTACAATCGACAAACTTTAATCATTTTTTCACTATTATACAAACAAAGCATTAGGCAGCACCATATACCTTCAATTTTAACGAACCATTCGCTTTTTTTTCAATTGTGCTTTATCATTAATCTTTAAACCTCGAAATATTCTGAATGCATTTTTGCATTAATTGGCCGAACACAAAATTGATCAACTATAACATTGAAAATATTGTAAAGTCATCACATGATCAAGGTACAACCTAGAGCGCCCACAAAATTATTTTCTCTTTGCCCCGTCATTGTACCTTGCTTCCCATTAACTAGAAAAATTCGACATTTTTCCCCGATCGACCAATATCAATCACTGGCATATTCGTGCCCTCCGCCAAACTCAGGGCGTGAAATACACCGAGACCTCGGGGGCCCTCGGTGGTGCACCGTTACATTTTATGCACCTTCGCAGCGCGCAAAAATATACACCGCGCGTGCCGGGCGCACGATTTACCCCCGAGCGCGTGCGCGCGCGCGCGGACGTTTTACGTCATTCATAAGTGACACATTGCCGGGTCCGCCGCTGCCGCTTCATCGATCCGCCGGGCGACGGTAAAATAAACAAGCCCAGCTTGTTTTGGATAATGTTTCAAGTCGGAAGTGCACGCGGCCGACGGCGACGAGCTATATAATACTTGCATTTCGTGCCGGGCTCCCCCGCAAGAGAGCTAAGGGGTCTCGTGCTTATTATTTTCTTGCCATGTGAGAGAGAGAGCGAAGTGGTTTTCTGGCTCACACAGCGCGCGCCCGCGGAGGGCGAGAGAGTAACGGGAGAGAAAAAAGGCAGACGACCCTATAACGTCGCACAAAAGTCTTCCCGCACATAAAAAAAAAGCACGAGAGCCGAGGGATGAAAAGTAAACACCGAATCCGAGCAAAGGTTTCGTATAACGTTATTCACTCGCCGCGGGGCTATATCATCGATCGCCCATGATATACGCGCGAACGCTCGAGCTTCTCACACTCGCGGTCGTGTAGCGCAAAGAAATTAGCGCCGCAGAGGGAGAGAGGCATGCGAGAATATGGCTGTTTTTATCGCGCGTACGACGCTGTGTGCCCGCCGACGACGAGTAAATAGGCGCCGAGTTATTATTATACGCGGATCGTTTGTGCACACACACACACACACACACACACACACACACACACACACACACACACACACACACACACACACACACACACACACACACACACATACACACTGTTGCAAGGAAGGCCATTAATGGATTGCGAATGGCAGTAGAGGAGTATATTAACATTGCTAATGCGCTTAATAAAGCTGAATATGCCAAGTTAGTTATTAACGATTCGCGAGTTTATCGCGTGAGTTAGGATTCAAGTGGGTATATATACAGGGAAGCGGGACTGTGGGATTCTTTCGTGGCGCGCCGCGGCACTTCGGTGTGTGTGTGTGTGTGTGTATTTTATATACACACACACACACACACACACATACACACTTGAAAAATAATCACCAACTAAGCGACGTAAGAAGCCGAGAGGTGCGTTTCAATTAAAGTTTTCCAATCGCCGAGATTAAAAGAAAACACACGGACGCAGGGATTTATTTTTCGCCCCGCAGGGTAATTTTTAATTCGTTCATAGAGTTGCGTCAGTCAGCTTGTTTGGATCTATATTAGTACGCTAGATGCTTATCGCGGTGGTAAGATTAAAAATGCACCGTACGTACAGCACCGCGATCTCTTAAACAAGGCGATCGCGTCATGATTCAAACGCGTCACGTTCGTCGTGCGGTTGGCTGGCATGGCCGCAAATCTCTCTCTCTCTCTCTCTCTCTCTCTCTCTTTCCCCAGCGCGCTCACTATTCCCAACGGGGGGCGCCCACGCTGTTTGAAGAGAAAACAGCTTGGATTTTGCGCGTTATTACGCGGAAATCGATCTTCTCGCGGCGAATTGCGCTCTATCGGGGCGCGCTCCTTACAGCGTTAGGCTAGCTCTCTCGCGCTATTAAAACAATCTCACGGCAACGGTATAACGAGGCCCCTTAAAAATGATTAGTTCGTGACTCATCTGGGCAATTAACTGTGAAACTGTCAGGACCCGTATGGGCGAATGTCGCGACCCTGTGCTCTTCGTGTGTTTCTAGCCGAAGAAAGTGGGGGGAGGTAACGCCGCCTAACCGTATCCCCGCAAGGCACGACATCGCGCGCGCGGCTGAGAGAGCGAGATAAGGAGGAAGAGAGAAAGAGAGAGAGAAGGCGGACACACCGATGAGGAAGAACGAGAGAGGGAGAGAGAGATCGAGGAGGCACTCGCTAATCGAACGCGGAAAATCGTGATCGCATTACCCGCTTATCCCGGCCTCTCTTCCCTTTCGCCCTATGCTCTATTCACTCGCCACTTTTTCCTCTCCCTCTCTCTCCGCGAACTGCACGTATGTGGAGCGCGGGAGAAAGAGCAAAAGAGAGAGATGCGCGCTGGGACCGAAAAGAGAACCGCGTCGCGGCACACTGTACAGTGTGAGAGATAGATTTTTAGCAACGGTGCAGAATACTGTATTGCGGTAAATTCTCTCCCTCTCTCTCTCTAACCGCGGTCGATGCACGAGCGCACGGATTTTTCCGTCGAAAGGGACAGCGCGCGTGGGCGTTATACGCTTGGAATAAATAAAATTCGCGGATTCTGTGTCTCTCTCTCTCTCTCTCTCTCTTTTTCTCTAGCTTGTGCCCTGTTCCTCCTCTCACTTCATCCCCCTCCCGAGACTGGCCCGCTTCTCCTTGGCCCCGGGAAATGCGGCGGCGCGAGAGATTGGCAGACATCCAAGGCTCTTCTCTTTCTCCGGCGGCGTGCTTTTTTCGCGCCCTCACCGGAAAGTGAGAGATTCGCAGCACGCCGTGGCGGCTGTGTCCTTCTTTCCTTTGTTTTTTAGAGCGGCAAAAGCCAGTAAACCGCGGGAATTTTTGCCTGATTAACGATACAGGTTTTCATAACTCTTTTTCTCTCTCTCTCTCTCTCTCTCTCTCTCTCTCTCTCGGCGGAGCTGTGCACAAAGTGTTTTGACCCGCAGGATCGGCAGGCTTTGCTTCACTGGGTTAGCTCGGGGGCGAGTATAGCCTGCGGATATTTTCCGGCAGAACGAACAGATATGTAATTAAGATTTGGGTCCGTGCAGCTACTGCCCGCCGCGCGCTGCTTTCGAGTGTTATTAAAAACGAATAAATAACATTGGGCGTTGGCGATTGCTTCTTCAAAAGTAATTCTGTTAGATTTATAGGAACGAAAAAGACAGCAGCGCCGCGAGAGAAATTGAAAAGCAATGCTTTTGTGAGTAATCGAGTAACCCCTTACTGCGGGAAATCCGGTCTCCCACTCCCTTCCTTCCCCTCCCCCGTTTTCTCAACATCAGTTTTTCAGGGCGCCGTATCGCCTTATTCTATTACACGCTTAGCGCGCATGCCCGCCCCGGCGTATTTCTCCCGGGCGGAGACAAGCGCTAGTTTCGAGCGAAGGCGAGAGAGAGGGAGAGAGATAGAGATATACACGCCGTATATATCAGGAAGTGATAAAAGTTTAGCGCTCATTGGAGAGGGAGGGAGGAAGAGAGGAACGCTCGGGCGCATCGGGCAGACGTGACGAATGGGGAAGCGCCCCGGTGTACACTTCTGCACTTTCCTCATGGAAAACAGCTTCGCCGCGAGACAGAGAGAGAAAGAGAGAAAAGGGGAAAGAGGGAGATGGAGAACAACATCCATTTTCCCTCCGGCCCGTTATTCCTTGTTTCCACTTTTATCAAAGCGTTATACAAGTTTACAACTCTATATACGCGCGGCGAGTTGCACGCGCCCTCAGCCTTGCATATACATGTGCGTTGCATCACCAGCGCAATTCAAGTGGGAGAAAGTCGGTAAATTTTGTCAGGCCGCCTGTTATCGTGCAAACAATTACACTTTGATTAACAAAAAAGACAAAAAAAAATCAAGAAAATAGCAGACCATCGAAAAACACTCTCGCCTCATTATTTCGTGCCAGCGCTGTCGGGCGCTGGAGCAACGAGGTAAATATAGAGCGGCAGCGATGATTTTTTAACGCAGGGCGGGCCGTCGTTGAATTTTTACAGTGGCTAATGCGAAATACGGACGAGGCGGGAGGGGAACGAGAGGGGCCAACTTGGCCAGGGCCGGCTAACATTGATAGAGCCTTAGCGCCGCTGCATATTTTATGCAAACGAGCCGTTGGCAACGCCGTTAATTGAGCCGCGCGCTCAGCGAAAGAGGGAGAGGGAGAGAGATGGAAGGGAAAGAAAAATCTCAAACCCAAACCACGTCCATTCTGTCTCTCTTTCTCTCTTCTTCTTCTTCTTCTTTTCCTCGTTCTTCGGCTGCTCCTTCCCCTGACAGGCGGCTTTTCATATTCGAAATTAAAATTCCGCAGTTGTCCCCGTAATCAATTAGAAAATTAAAACTTGGTCGTGCTCGCGCGCCTGGTGGCAAGGCACGAAATCGTTGATCAATTAAGAGGTCTCGAATGAGTCGATGAAAAGCTCCGCCCTTCTTTTGTTCTTTTGTGCAGCGAAGGTCTCGCCCGGGCGTCTCGCGATGAAATTCACGGCCGGCTGCGGGATGAGGATATTCACGAGAGAGAGACAGATGCTGAATTTTTCCTCGCCACTCGATTATACACTATATAAAGCGTACACGTAACGAGCGAATTATTCCTATTGCAGTTTCGTGCCGATTTCGTTGTAAATTCTCGCGCGCTCGGGACTAATTAGCGAGGCCAGCCCGGGGTGAAGCGGGAGCAGCGTAATTTATTCAGCGAACTTTCGCCCTCGAAAACTTTTTCCCCGTCCCCTGGAGCGAAAATTTTCATAGACATTATTAAAAAAAAAAAAGAAAAAGAAGAAAAGAAACAAAAAACAACGTAAATGCGTATTTACACTGTCGCGACCCTGAACTACCAACCTTCCTATCTCCAATATAAAATCCAATTAAAAATGTTCGCCCGCGTGCTTCGACCCTCTTCAACGCAGGGCGCTCCCTCACGACAGAAGAATCTCCCCTACGCGCCTTTTTGCAAGACTCGTTATGCACACGGCGCACGTGCGTCGTCGCGCGGGATCCTCTTATGCAAACGAGTCAGCTGGCCGACCTCCTCCTCCTCCCGTATAATATACACACAGACGCACGTGTGTGCAGCAGCGCGCGCGACCTTGCAGCGAGCTCACGGGAGCGTAAAGACTCTCTCGTGTGCAAAAATGCGCCGTTCCCTCGTACTACTCGCGCGCTTATACCAGTCGACATCTTTATAGCCCAGCGGTTGTATTAGCGACAACAATGCGCCGAGAGATGGGCCAGCGGGTCAGCCGCGCGGCGAATAAGACCGGCTTGTAAACACGACGCTGGCTTTCATATATATATATATATATACATATACGTATACCCGCACGAGATAGAGAGACTTGTTTGCTTGCCTGCCTGTCTGCTTGCTTGCTCGCAGTAGGTGCATGTATATATGTACGTATAATATGTATATGTATGTGCAGGGACGGTAGCAGTGTAGCAGAGCGGGTTGTGAGAGACGAGGTCGGCGGAGGTATACTGTTAGTTAACTCGGGCGCGCTACCGGTGTGCCCGCGCCGTCCTCCTTTGGCCGCCCTGCTGCTGCTGCGCGCCTGTCTTCTCCCTATCTCGGCCGCTCGTGCTGTGCTGCTCCATACACTCTCTCGCCCTCTCACTCCGAGAGCTCGAATTCCCACGGCGGCCTTGTCCTTCCGCGAGCTCACGTCAAATGGCCCCTCCGCAATCTACACCTCGATTCCTTGGGACCGTCACGACGACGATGACTCGGGAGAGAGAGCTAGCTAGCTAGGTTGCTCCCTTTTGCCACCTAAACTTTTCCTCCTTCGATAATCGCCGTCTGCGAGCTCTCCCCTCTGGCTTGATAAACTTTCGCCCGAAATAATTGCATTCCGTCCGTTCTCTACTCTCCCTTCTCTCGCGCTGTCAATGGAAATTGCCAAAGCGGATATGATGTTTGTTCGTTCGTGCTCCCCCGCCTCGGTAATCAACTGAACTTTATTAGCTGATTCGACGGCGAAGATAGAGAGCAAACTAATAAAAGTAATAGAAGACGAAGAATCGGAACAATGCGGAACGTTAAACTGTTATTTGATTCTGGCGAATTAGCGCGCTCGCGTTTCCATGAGAACGACACATTTTTGACGGAACTTCGGAATTATAATTCAGCGCGCGTGTCTCACCCGTCCCGGACCTTATCTACTTGAGCTCGAGTTATATTCAACTCCGGCTGTAGATAAGGAAATTCGACGAATTCAAATTTAAAAGTATATTTCACGCGATAATGCATAAGAACGTTCGTTCCTTCCTCTTCAGCGCTACGTCGATACGATTCATTATATTCATTTAACGCGAGTATTACACGTTGCGGAGGCGCTTTTTTGTTATATTTAATTACCGCACATTATTGGGAGTGACGTGGGCCAGGCTGCCCTGTACACGCCAGGACTATACAACTTCCCGAATAACTATTATTACGGGGGAATTTGAGACACCTGTAATAGCCGGCGCGCTATAGTTAAATACAGCCGTTTTGCAAAAACAATGTGATAAGTGGATTTTAGGAAGGCGAAACGTCCTCGTAAACTAGCGTTTCCCGCGCGCGCTCGCGCACAACCGCCTCGCGTACAAGTAAAGGCGAGGCTTTTTGCTCAACTTGCGCGGGAACAAGCCATTACTTTTATCGGCAACTTTTTGCCTCGCTCTCCCCTCTTCTCTCTCTCTCTCTCTCTCTCTCTCTCTCTCTCTCTCTCTCTCTCTCTCTCTCTCTCTCTATCCTTCCCTCTGCCACCACAGTCGAAAGATGCAAAACACCGTGAAATTCGTTACCGTGGCATTGTTTGCTTTCCACTCTCTCTCTCCCTCTCGCTCTCTCTCTCTCTCTCTCTCTCTCATTCGCGCTTTTGGAATACACATGTGCATCTGGTTTTCCGGACTAGCGACGGGGAGAGAGAGAGAGAGAGAGAGAGAGAGAAAGAGAGAGAATCACCGCCCGCGATGTGGTTTCGGCGAGCGAGGACGCCACGGTAATGCGAACGTCGAAAGTCGTGAACGCAGGCGGGGGTGCGGCAGAGGGCGGAGGTAATGCCGCGCGAAGACGAGTCGGACTGTATAAGCGAAACTCGCCGCTCCGGAATCCGAGGGAGAGAGAGAGAGAGCAATGGACAAGCCGTTAAACGAGCCGTTCAACGGCCAGTCGCCGGCAATTATTATCGTGCGCGTTACACACGACCCGAGCTGAAAGCCTAGCAGTGCGGTCTGCTCTCTCGTTTTCGCCGCTACCGCCCCTTCCACCCCCCCCCCCCTCCCCGTCGTTGTTTGGCGCTGTACTGTTAGCGGCCCAAAGTCCAAAGCGTGAGCTTCGGTAATATTCCGAGGTTGTTTGCCAAATACAATGGACACTTTGGTCTCTCCCCTTTCTCTCGGTCACTCTGCAGCGGCAGAAACAACCACCCACCCACCAGTGTACGAACGATGATCAATAAAGCGTCGGTTGCCGGTTAACTTCTGCCCCTGTCGCTGATGTTTCTTTCTTTCTCGCCCCCCCCCCCCAACTCTCTCTCTCTCTCTCTCTTTCTCTCTCTCTCTCTCTCTCGCCCCTAACTCTCTCTATGTAGCTTCTTCAGCCTCTTAAAGGCTGCGGCAAAGCCAACGTGTGTACAATCGCCGGGGGAGCTATGCGTACGAATGCACACACGCATACACACATGTATGTTTGTACGTTTGTGTGTGTGTGAGCGCAGCAGAGCGTTATTCGTGCAGGGTGCGCGCGATTCCCTATTGTCCCTCTCTCGCACGGGGAGAGACATCCTCTGCCGCCTCCTCCTCCTCCTCTGCTTATGTAACGAGCCATTAAAATCCGCGCGGCGCGTACACGGCAGCAACACGGCAGCCGATAGACAAAGAGGAGAGGCGCGCGCGCGCATCTCGAAATTCCAAAGCGAGCAAGAGAGAATCGCCATCGAAGATTGAATCTCCCCCCCCCCCCCTCTCTGTTTTCTCTCTCCCTATATACGTCGTCGCTGCGGCGGTGGCGCGCGTCGAGATTTATCGTGGCGAACAGTTGGCGCGTTTGTCTTGGGCTACAGGTCGCATCCTTCCGCTGTTGGCTCTTTATCTGCCCCGATCCAGCCGCGCGCACATATACACACACACACACGCACACATCCATGCAACATACACGCGCATATACATTCAAACGTACATTCTTCGTGAATTTTTTGTCGCACGTACGTACTCTCATGCACGATAACGCAGGTGCTGCTCGCATGCGAGCAGGAGTCAACGCACTGGTCACGATGATTCGAGATGGCTTTTGCTGGAAGACGAATGGATCCTGAGAGGGAGAGAGAGAGAGGTAGTGAGAGAACGAACGAGAGAGGCTTAGAAAACCGAGGATCGAGTCAAGGTAAACTTTGCCCTGACGGAAGACGTGTTTGCGTGGGTGTGGTTTCCGCTCGCCTCCATATTGTGCAACTATCGAACGCCAGCAGTAGCGCCGGTGGCGGCGGCCGCCGCCGCTCGATGTTATAGCAACAGCAGCAGCGGATATAAGAGAGAGAGAGAGAGAGATAGAGAGAGAGAGCCAGAGAGAGAGAGGGCAAGTGACGTACGCCCGCGCGTTTGCTAGCTCCGGTAGAGAAGGAACAGGGCCCGCGGAGATGGAGGCAGGATGATATTGCCGGATAGGATAGATTTGCGGACCAACTGAGGAAATGGAGAGATAAAAACGTCTACATGCTTG
This sequence comes from Torymus aiolomorphi, assembly GCA_036365515.1. Taxonomy (NCBI): domain Eukaryota; kingdom Metazoa; phylum Arthropoda; class Insecta; order Hymenoptera; family Torymidae; genus Torymus; species Torymus aiolomorphi. Next base: position 26,096,726 of record CM070876.1, read on the forward strand.
CACGCTATGAGAGAGGGGAAGAGAGAGAGAGAGAGAGAGAGAGAGAGAGAGAGAGAGAGAGAGAGAGAGAGAGAGAGAGAGTGGTTTTTATACGCGTTCAAAGTTTTGCCCTTTCGATGTTGCCCCGATGCGCGAGGAGGTGGAGAGAGGCACGCTATATCTGTACAAACACCTAATAGAAGCTCAGCCATCTAATGAAACCAATAAGCGTGAAGGAATGCAGAAGAAAGAGGTACAGAGAGGAAGAATAAGATTTCTTCTTTCTTTGTAGAGGGAGAGAGAGAAAGAGAGAGAAGGAACTACTATACGACGCCGGTTTCTCGCCGTGCAACGCGCCAATGCCTATTTCGCGAGCATTCCTCTCTCCCTCGTCTCCCCACGCCGATACATGCATTTTTCCCCGGCTATTCTTCTTCTCCGTCTTCTTCTGCTTCTTCTTCCGCATTATGTATTTCTTACGCAATACAAGTCAAATTATATTGCAACGAATAACTACTGCCCCGCGCGTAGTACACTGGGGCTTGTAGAAATCAATGTAAACACGAGATTCGTAAGATTCCTCACGGGAACTCATCGCTATGCTTTCGTTGAAATTGAAGATAATTTCATCTTCGTTTTCGCAAACGATCATGTTTAAATTCTTGCGAGATACTATTTTCTAGAACGTAATGGAATTTAATAACTTTTAATTTAAGCCGACATGTACGTCTATATAATTTATATATGTGTAATGTCTACATCGAAGAGATCCACAAATTCACTCTCCCGGTCGGCTGGGCTTCTTTTGTGCCAATCAGTGCCCAGGTATGCAGAGATACACTTCGGCAGCTGAACAATCCATTGGACTACATTTTATTTCCTGGGAATAGCCCTAATTCTCTCGTCCTCCTTTTATCTCGTCAACAACATTTCGCGACTTCCAAGTATTCTTTTGTGAGCCCGTAATTTCATTTCACGTTGCAAAGCACGCAATTGCATTTACTGCTTTTACTTAACGAGAAACAGTTCGGGGGTTATAATCTCGATACTGAGTGTATAGCACCGTTAAATAGGACGAAGTGCCGCGAGGTACTTGATTAGGAAAATTCGATCCGAGTCATACAGATCAATAATCGCGGAGTCGACGGAAAACTTTAATCAGCTTGAAAGAGTTGTGTACTCGAACAATTAACAAGGTCAGTCCTTAATATTCCATATGCTTTTGCATCACGGGAAATAAAAGAGGGAAGGGCGTGAGAAAGAGAGGCAAAAGTTCAAATGAAGTTAGCTGGCGAATGAGAAGAGAGAGAGAGGGAGAGAGAGAGAGACGTGCAAACTGCGTGAACTTTTCGAACGAAAAGAACAGGGTAGACAGAGCAACGGGAGTAAATTCTGGTATATGTAAGTTCTTGCGAGGCCGAGGCTACGGTCCCCTTTCTTCTCTGACTTTGCTAATTAACCCTTCTTTAACTGATCGTAGAATATTTTTATTCGACAGCCGCCGATTACTCTCTCCCTCTCTCTCTTTCTCTCTCCCTCTCTTTCTCTCTCTCTCTTTCTCTCTTTTTCCTGAACTTGTTCTACCGAGAGCTCGTTTACCGTAAAAAATGAATTCGCGTTTGCCGGAAATTTTCTTCTCACCGACTTTTACAATGCTCCAAATTCCCTTGCACGAGAGAGGGAGAGAGGGGGAGAGAGAGAAAGAGAGAAAGAAAGAAAGAGAGAGAGAGAGAGCGATGAATTCTCGAATAATGGATGTGTCGAGTTATCAAGAAAGACTTTTTATAGATATAGTATTACACGATCCGAAAATGCAATTTGTCTCCCGGTACCGTTACAAGCCGTATAAATGTATTAAGTCTGCGCGCAATAAAGTCAATCGTATTCAAGGATTTTTATCTCTTCTTAGAAAACCGGTGACCCATGCTAAAAGATATTGTCTCGGGAGCAGGAAAAAGTTCCTCCACGCTCGTATTTCCGGCTCTCGGAGCGGCCAACGGTATACTCGAAAAATTTCGCGAGACCAAAGAAAGAACTACAGACACACATCACATGTATATTAGGGTAGTGGTCCGTATTAGTGTGCCTGTCCATATTTGTGTGCCCTATTATTAAAACATATCCTAGAAGTGAACGAGTAAAAACGTAACACTAAAATATTTTTTTTCATAAAGTATAGTTAATTAAGTTTAAATAGAATTAATTACTTAATTTGTTTTCATTTACTATAACATTAAAAAAGAACTTTCAAAAATATGTTTCACGGTTTGCGGTGTGTCACGGTGTTTCCTTGTCCAAACCTGCTAAGAAATGACATTTTTAAAAGTAACATTAAATAATGTTTCGGAAGGATTTTAATGTGGAATACAATTGATTATATCATAAAATAATATTATGTTATATAATAAACCTTAATATAAAGGTTTTCAATTGATTTTAATATTTAATTAATGGTGTCTACTAATAGGGACAGTGAAAAACGACTTGTCCAGATTTGTGTGTACACAAATACAATACGAGCATGCTCGTATCGGCGCTTGAACAGAAAAGTTAGGTTAGGTTGTCTGCGCACAAACGTTGTTTCATATCGCATTGACGACCTTCAGCAGTTTTTACCGTATTGGAATTAATTAACATTCAATGTAAACAAGGGTTAGAAATTGATTATAAATGCACTACAGTTAACAAAATAATTTTGTTGGCAATATATTGATAATATTATCAAGACACACTAATGTGGGGCACACAAACGTGTACATCCACATTAATACGGGGCACACAAAAATGTACTTTGATGTCTGCTAGGGCACACAAATGCGTACAAAAATTTTTTTTTTTATATTGCTTGTAACTTTCGTAAATATAATTATTTTTCTACAAAAAAAATTGTTTCGTGTAGATTATTACTTTTATTATCTATATAAACCACCCGGAATCTCTGATACAGCTTAAATAGTCTATTATTATGCGACAAAACTGAAGAGTTTCTTAAAGCCACACTAATACGGACATCTACCCTACACATAATACGAGTGCCAAAGTCATAAATTCTTATTACATACATCACGCTAATGACACTGTGGCATGGACACACGCAAAAGCATACACACACACGCATGCACGCAATCGTATAAGGCGTTTGGACAAACTGCTAGAATAAAGCAACGAGGGAATAAGTAATTACCGTAGCCCGTAGTTGGCGCTCTATCGTCGGGGGTCCTCTTTCTCCCTCCTCTCCTGTGTCGGCTCACGAAAAAAGGGAGCGAGTCTAGCAGATAAGTATAATGGCCGAGGCGTACGCACACACATACGTACGGATAGAGCGGGGCCAGAGAAAAACCGGCGGTTTCCGGCGGATGTGCGCATCGCTTGACGAAAGAAAGAGCGGCGTCGGTGGCGGTGCGCATGTCCGGCCCGCGGGGAAATCGCATTGAATGCGTTTCGCTCGCGCTCGTTGTTTTACGTGGAATTGCTCGATCTACACGTGTGGATGTGTGTGTGTGTGTGTGTGCGTGGGCTTTGATAGCAATCGCGTATTTATATATAAGAGCGATGAGGAACGATGGGGGAGGGGGGAGGTGGAGTAGGGAAAGGCACAAAGAAGAGTCACGCTTCACGCGGCTTCTCTCTCGCTCGTTTAATTATTTTTGCGCGCGCTCATTAACGATTGCTAGTATACGTGCCTGTGTGTGTGTGTGTGTGTGTGTGTGTGTGTGTATGATGATGGGTATGTATGTAGTTTTTTTTATTAATAGCCGATTTTCCGTAGTTACCGATTTATTTTTCGCGTATACGTTCCAAGAAATTATGAAGGGGCGCGCTGGTAGCAGCATCTCATTCGGATGTTAATACGATTTAAAAAGCAATTACGTGGCATTTACGATATGCCGGAGAGGCGGAGCCCTTATACTGCTGATTTAGAAACTATATCGCCATTAGGCTTTAAAATATTATATCGATGCCTATCTTAAATACATATAAAGATGAGTCTGCGATTCAGCGCGATTAACATTGACTAATGCGCTCAATCTTCTGATAATCAATCTCGGATTTAAAATTGAAAATAACTAGACGCGCTTGAGAATCTCGATTTTTAATTGTGTGGCTATATAGTTCATCTTTTTTAATGACTGCCTTGAAACATACATAACCTTAAAGGAGCGTAACACGTTTCATCCGTACATGAATTAATCAGGAAAAATAATGTAATCTTCGTGGAACTATAACTTCGGTTAACCATCTAATTCCGTCGAGAATAACCTTCACACATATTTTATTCACCGACATATTTTGCATTTTTTCATCGAGATAATACGTTTTACACATACGCTACCTGTCAATGCGTTTAAACTCCCACGCGTCGTTGATTGTCATCGCGAAAGATCAAATCTACATCTTCTCGGGGAAAAAACACAGATTTTTCGTCCTCGCCTCGCAACCGACCGAACGAGAAAAACAATCGGAATGAAATTTCCGACACAGCCAGGCTGTAACTTCGCCCCTCGCCATTTCTCGACTATTTTTTTTTTTTTTCAAGAGAAAGGGAGATGCCAGGACAAACAGTAGCTGCGCGCAGCTTGGCACAATGACTTTTGCAGCCTCCTACCGACTTATATATATATACACCTCTGAACTAAATGACCTCTTGTTCTCTCTCTCTCTCTCTCTCTGTCTCCCTCGCTTGCTATCTTCATCCCTCCGGAGAGCCTCTCCCTCTCGCGAGCGCATATTGTCTCCGCAGCCCGTCCCCGCTGCTATTAATTTAGTCGTAAAGAGTTTATTCCGCCTCTCAGTAATATTCTACCGTTTAAGAAAGCACGAATAGGCTCTCTTTGTCTCTCTTCCAACCCTCTTCCCCTCCGATTTTTTTTTTCATTTGTTCTCTCATCTCATCCGGATTTTCTTTACCATCGCCGACGAAGCATCAGGACAAAAATGCGGCCGTATAGACGTAATTAAATAATTTTCAAAATTAAAGTGCTGCAAATAATCAGACAATACTACTACTCTTTTAGTTTATATAATTCGTATCTTATTACTACTACTCGCTAGTATTATAGCGAGTTTCACATGCAACGTGAATTACAACCTGAAAGTCAAGTGCAAAAAAAAGCAATGAAGAAGGAAAAGAGCGAGTAGAAAGAGAGGGAGAGCGAGAGAAAGAGAGAGAGGGGGCGAAGAGCCAATTGGAGAAAGGCCATCGATCAAAGGGGCTTTAACGGATTGAAATAAGCGTTCTAAGGTAGCATCCTGTGCTCGACTCGCCCTCTCCAGTCGAGGGGCTTCGGGTTCCGCCTGCCGACATCGAGCAGACAATGAGCAGCGCGACTTGATTAAGTCTGCAAAAGGATGAAAACGCCGGCGAACGCGTCACACTGGTAATTCGAAGACACGCCGCTTTTTTCCATATGCACATTTGTACATATAGAATTTGCCTGCACATCGTCTAAAGAGGCCGCAATTATACTTCTCTATATACTCCTCGTTCTCCCCTCTTGTTTCTCTCGCTGCATTGTGCCGCGACAACGTGTGTGTGTGGGGGGGGGGGGGGGCTGTCGCGCCTGCATGCCGACAGATATAGCCCACACAAGCGCGCGCAGGCATCTCCGCCCGCGCCACTAATTCAACCCCAACAAGTTGATGCTGACCGATAATAATATTCCATTAAGGCAGCGCGCGCGCGGGCCCCATACATCAGCGGTCGTCACGCGGCGGACTCTACTCCCGTCGAGTATGCACACAGACACACACACACACCAGCCTTGTATGGGGCAGTGCGCGTGCGCACTCGCGCCGATAGCATCTACATGAGGCGTTAATTACGTGCCGTCCTACCACGTTACACTGCCACTCGAGAGATATCTCGGAGGAGGCAGGCAGGCTCCGACGGTCTCTCTGCATGCCGGAATATAAGATCAAATTCTCCGGGCTGTAGTTGAATCCTATCTCTCTCTCTCTCTCTCTCTCTCTCTCTCTCTCGCTCTCTCTCTCTTTTGCTCCCTCCCTCTCTCATCTGTTTTCTCTTTTATCCTGCATACTCGCGCTGATAATGCGACCTTAAGTTTCGAGGAAACGCCGTGTGGATGAGATGATCGTATGCTATTAGAAGCATGTGGGTATGTGGTTCAAGAGACCATTGGGACGATTGCGCGGCTACTACTCCTCGTTATACGCTCGATTTGCGCTGCAGGTGTCATCGGCAACTACTTATTACGGGGAACACGTGCGCGTGGCTTAATGGGAGTGCTATACACCATAGGTGCCTGAGAGCTGTGAAAATATTATCGTGATAGCTAAGAGCAGAACTGACGATTAGACCTCGGCAAGTTAGCCTCGTCATTGTATATTCAATTTGTACCTATATAATAAGCTGTTTGTAGTTAAGCGTCGACGCGTAAGGGTATCCTATTTAACGAAGAATGCGCGGTTTTACTCACCAATAGCGTGCGCGGCCGTGGATCGCACCTCCGGTTTTATCTGCAACACAAAAGGGAATCCATTAATATTATAATATAACTACGATCATCTATTAAATTCATTTTTATACCTCAAATAATAGCGTGTCATTGTATAATTATGATATTTGTCAATAACTCAATTCAAGGTTTTTCCTGGAACGCATGTATATTTATATAACGTGTGTATGTAGGTACTCTCTAAAGTTGAATTAGTGAAAATTGCTCCACCGTTTCAATTAGTAGAAAAAACTACTAATTTATTAGTGAATATTCACTATTTCATTAGTGGTTTTTTAAAAACTACTAATTAAATTAGTAAAAACTACTAATCAGAATAGTAGTTTTAATAAACTACTAAATGAAATAGTGAATATTCACTAATAAATTAGAAGTTTTTTCTACTAATTGAAATGGTGGAGCAATTTTCACTAATTCAACTTTAGAGAGTAAGTTTAAGGATTATCTTAGCAAAATTTGAACGGATCCGAAAGAAATTTTCACCAAAGATTCGTCTTTTTATAAGTATCGGACGATCCTAATCCAGAAAAATCCACCAATAAATATAGAAACACCAACATAATGAAAAATTTGAAAAATCAATTATTACCCTGGTAGAAATCTTAAGTATATTGTAGTTGTAAATTAGATAGATTTTCAGAATACGGTGAATTTTTTCTAAGCTAAAAATTAGCTAGAACCCCCGGTTTTAACGTCACACTTTTAGGTTTATAATATACTTAAGCCTTGACAGAAATGTTAACAATAAATTACCTATTTTTTAGTTAATTTTATGGCTAAGAACAAAATACAAAAAATAATACGGATTGTATTATAGGTATATAACGTGTGTCAAAGACATCGATTAGATCGTATTCGTTTTCGTTAAAACTAGCTGTGACTTAGATTTTGAATTATTAGTAATTTTGGATGAGTGAAATCAGACAAAAAGATTGAAACGGATAGAAAGGAGAACATATTTTCATTGTGATGATGTACTACTTAACAATTAAATTTTCCTTAATTTCTTAATTTTTAGTAATCTAAATTATTTACGATTTGTTCCCACGTTCCTATATATTACAGTAATTTTTAATACATTATTTTTCTCAGTGTATTATAAAAATATTGAAATTCGTGAAAACACCTTGAAAAAATCAATTGTTTAAGAAACATCAACATCTTCAAAACTTAACCAATTCTTAGCTAGAAAAATTAGTGAATTTATAGCTAATGAATATCGCTTGTCAAAAGTTAACCAAAAATTAGGTAGGTTTTAGCTAAATTATAGTTAACAGAGTAGCTTATTTATAGCTAAGAAATCTAGTTAATTTATACCAGCTTAAGCAAAAAAGCTGGTTAATTTTCTGCCAGTGTAAGTTTAAATTAAAAGGCATCTTTTGTGTATAGAAAATTTTTAGGTGCAAACACAATATAAATACCGAAGAACATCCAAAAACCTTCAAAACTATAACAACGGCTGATTTTCTATGATTACTTCACGCAGCATTGGATTTTACATCAAAATTTTCAATATAAAAATTGTACATCTCATCAAAACAACACTTTCCCCTATAGAACATTTTTGCGTAGAAACAATTCCTCACAAACTGTAGGTCTTAAGAACGACTAAAAATGATTAAATGTAAATACAAGCCGTGCTATACAATAATATATTAGTATTTGATTTGTAACCTTTTTCGTGATGGCGAAAATATAAATTCTCGTAAATAGTATAGCGAACGTTATATGGAAACTCGAAGCTTTTGTATATAATTAATTATTTGTAACTCTGAAGAGGCGATAAAGCTTTAAAACGGTAAAAAAATTTTTTAAAACCTAAATGTTCAAAAACATTTTTAAGGCACTCCATCCGCGCACTGACATTTTGAGAAAAATGTTTTGCGCGCTCGTGTTTTTCGATTGCGATTTTTAAGTTCATGACTTATTTAAGCTATTTATTGATTCTCCTTTGTTTTATGGTCCAAAGTTTATTTTCAAATTTTTATTTTTTCGATTCCTTCGTATGATAAAAGTTGATATTTTTTAACTTTAGAAATTTTTTTCTTTTTTGCAAAAATATTTTTTAATGCAGAAGTTGATATATGGGAAAATCCACAATACTTTTAACTATTGTGTAAGTTTTTTTTTTAAGTAATTTATTGCTGCTATTAGCTTGCCGTACGAAGCAGACACTAGACTGGATGTCAAATCTTCAATGGAAATTAAAAAACAAGTCCTGTAGTCGATATATGAGTGTGCAACGTACGGCGTAGCGTGGAGATGTACAAAACTGTCTAAAAAGGCCTTTTTAAATTGGCACCTTTTTTGACAGTTTTATGCATCTTCGCATTACACACTCATATAGATCACAGGACTTGTTTTCTAATTTCCATTGAAGATTTTAGACCAAGTCTAGTTTCTGTGCTTCGCATGGCAAGCTAAAACCAACAATAAATTACTTAAAAAAAATGTACATAATAGTTAAAAGTATTGTGGATTTTCCCATATATATGAAGTCTTTATAAATTATATTATTATTAAAAAAACGTCGAATCATAAAGGCTCTTGGCAAGCACATAAAAAGTGCCCACTCGAAGCTTTCATCCAGAAATCAAGTCGCTTATATACACACTACAAAAATATGCCTCTATCCAAAATTTCACCTTCCTTTTTCACGGTCTGTTCGCACGCACAAGACGCGGGTTCGCACGTACAAGAGAGCGAATAAATTCGCGCGGTCCGTTATCGGCTAGATTTACAAATATGTAAAAGCTATCATATCTGGATAGTTGGTGGAATGGGGATCGTGTGTAAACAAGGAACCTCAGAGGTGCGTACATGCGCTCGTTGAAGATTTAATCTGTGATGAATGATACTGTCTCCATAATCGCATGGGTCTTTATTCGGTGCTCGCTCACGATATGACTAAAAAGTTCTAAATTGGCCATTCATATTTAATTTCTGAGAGAAACAGGCGTTTTGGGAGAGGAAATATTTTTTGCCAATTGCTGTTATAAACTGTACGAGGTCGGTGATAAATTATATGTTAAATATTTGTGACAAATCGACTAGCGGTATTTCATTCTCAAGCTCTTTCGCGCAAATGCTGAGCAGACGGAAACCAGTTTTTTTTTTTTTTGCAATTCTGGAAAAAACGTTTCTGCGTATAATGTATGGCCTTTTTTCGCGTCTCTATCAACGTGTGTTCGAATTTATCTCCGATGACCGGTAATTAAGTATTTTTTACATTCACCACCATGGGAAAAAAAATAAAATTAAAAACGTAAATTGAGGCAAAAATTTAAAGCGCGCGCGTTGTGGCCTTTATTTATTGCTCTTTAGCCCGCGGTAATTAATACAGCGCAATCCAAATGGTTCTTCAATCTGCATAAATTAAGCCCGCTGACATCACGCGCCCGGGATAATTTACGTCCCGAAATCATCAAAACAACGCGCACGCGGGCCTCGAGAGCAGTATAAATACTCGTCAGAAGCAAACCGCCGGGCATCAAACCCCCGAACAAGCGGCCTTGTAATACGTCGTCCGGTTAGCTGTAAATTGAAGACCACACGGAGAAAGAAATTAGCGGCCGCTTCGAAACGAGGAATTAGCATCTGCCTCTGAGTCACACGCTACACTCGCGCACTCTCTGCCCACGTCGCGAAAGATTACGCGGAATACGCGCGCAAATATAAAACGAATTAACATCGGCGCCTAATGAGCCGGTCCCCACGCGAGGTGAACAAGCGAGCTCGGGATAAGTTCAAGACGTATATAAGCCGTGCGAAAGAACGGCGTGCATGTATGTGTCGCACGGGAAAAATCCGGACGGCGATCGATAAGGCGATACTTCACGCGGGGCTCAGCTCCGGTAATAACGGTAATAACCGTAACATTAATAATTAGCGCTCCCAGCGGGCAGCGATTCTCGCGCTCTGCATCGGTGAAAGGGAGAGAGGGAGAGAGACACGTCCTGCGAGACTCACAAAAGGAAGTGTATTACGGAAATCGGCCGCGCCGGACTCTCTCTCTCTCTCTCTCTCTCGCGTGCAGCCGATCCCACGGGACGAGTTCGCGAGAGCGCGCGATTTTTCGTCTCGGCGTTTCCACTGCCGAACGAGGAAATGTCCGCGTCGTCGGGGGCGATTTTTCCAGGGAGCGCTCTCGAATTACCCTGCAGGTCGCCCTTTTCATTATGCTAATACACTTTTATTTCCCGACGAATTAGCAATTCCGATGAGAGAGAGAGAGAGAGAGAGAGAGAAAGAGGCTTACTCGAATTATACCAGAAACACGTATTATTAGCGAGTGCCGCGCGGCTGTATAACGGTCGTCGATTATTCACGCGCGCAACTCGTTTATAAAGCAATTTTTCCGACTGCGGCCGGCTTTCGCGTATGTTTGTAAACACTCGTTTGTTTGTCCGTTCGCTATCAAAGGGGAGGTCGGAGCAGCGGGAAAAGTTCTCATATTTTTCCTCCCCCTCGATCGCCGCGAATAAATTTGGGAAAAGCTTCGAGCACCGCCGTATTGATTTTGCCCGCTCATTATGGAGTCGCGCGTCGGGCAAATAAAAATATTTCACGGCAAAGCTTTGATTCATTTGCATGGCTATAAGGGTAAAGAGAGAGAGAGAGAGTGGGAGAAAGAGAGAGACAACAGCAGCCCCTTCGTTAATACCGGCGATTATAGTGGCGTGTTTTCGTAAAACGCGCGCAGAGTCAGCGAACTCGCACGCGCGCGCGCGTGTGACAAAAAATGCGTTTTCATTAATTTCCATGTACAAACATCTGCCTTGCGTATTCGAACGACGTTGCTGTCGCGCCGATATATTTTCGCATTAAACGCAGACACGTGACCCACTTAAATACCTGGGACTTTTTGTGTATTATTATTTTTCGACCGGGGGCAGGCTCGCGCGTCCGTCCCATTGTCACTCTCGTATCGCCGGCACAGCCGTTATTAAACTCGCCCGACTGCCTCGGCTGTCCCCCTCCCCCTCGGTCACTTTATCGATAGCGAGCATCGCCGTCTGGTTGCTCGCGATAAAAATAACGTGGCCTGGCCCGATAATCAACACATGTATAGCTGTTCTCAGATACGAGATAGCCGATTCTTCGTTTTTTTCTCCACTGCGCGCGAGCCTTTTCCTGTAACCCAAATCAAATCACATCGACTTTATTAAGGGTATCTGCGCCTCTCGATCATCGGTAAAACTCGACGGGTCGGCAAACGAGTTTCTTTCTCACCCATCTTTCTCTCTCTTTCTCGTTTCCGGTGTGGCCCTCTTCCCTCTCGGCCTGTCGATCGGGGGTGCGAAACTTGACAGCGTGCGGTTTCGGCTGTGAGCGCGCGGTCAATCGCTGACTGCGCAGCGGCACATTTCGCGCGGCAATGGCGCGCTGTGGTAGGTATAGAGCCTCTGATGCACAACGATGGACATCGCGGTTGTCCATAAATTCGCATAAAAGCTGGATGTTTCTGCCGGCAAAAATGTGCGGACGCTGGGGATTTTCGCTATGGTTGACGCGTGATTAGCTCGATCGAGTTATATATATATGTACACGGTCGTTGTAGTAGTTATCCGTTTCGTCGATTTCGCACTATTTTGCAAGTTTTTTTATAATTCATCATGATTCTAATAAATTGGTAATTTTTTCCATGTGCTATTGTTTGATAATTAATACGCCTCTGCTATTTGATATATGCAAATACTGCGGTCTATAATATTAACATAATATTAACATTGATTATTTCGGAAATTATATATTCTGAAACGATTAATAGGTCGTTTGACTAGAAATTTCTCCTTTAATTGAGTTATATTCTATATTAATAAGCGTATTTTATATTAAAAATTGTATTTCAGAATGTTAATGTATAGCGTATTAATCGTCGGCATAAGTGAAGATTATTATTGAAACATTTTAAAATAACTTATTCTGTAATTGTTCCATTAAACTGTTACCGTTTCATTTTACGATTCATATATACATTAAATGTCAAGAATTTTACGATAAATTGAACATTACATCATTACGTTTTCCCCATCTCTTCGAATCAGCGTTACTTCGAAAAAAGAGAAAAAAAACTGAAAATAGAATCGCATAAAAGAGAATAACATTTTATTCCTCAGAACCATAGGAATCCCGTAATATCTCATTACTATATATCGAGGCTGTACGCGCATCGAGATACCTATTCGTCGGCCGCTCTCGTCATCGTTTTCGATGCGTATAGGTAACCCCTTCCTCTCCGTTCAATTGCGCGTCCGCGTCGGCAGCGGGGCACGCGGCGGCGGCGCATGGCAACCGCGGCTTCTCGGAAATTGGCGAGCGAATCTAGGCATTGCTATCGCTCTTGCGGTCTCTCGCACTCGCGTTAACTGCCCCCTCGCTCCACTCGACGAGCGAAAGTGGCGTCCAGCGTGACACACGTACATACACACACACACACACACAGAGGATCCGAAAGATATAGTCTCTTTCTCCCTCGCGCACGCGGGCGGAGCAGAGGGAATAAAAGCTGCGTGCGATGTGGAAACATTACACCGTATCATCAAGACAGCGGCGGCCGCGGCGCTCGACCTTACTTCTGCGTACGATAAATTTCTTACCTTCAGCGATCTTCTCGCCCCCCAGTGCCGGTTATTATTACCACCGCGGCCTGGGCATGCATATTTATGTTCGCGCGTGCGCATGTACACAGAGAGAGGGAGAGAGAGAGACTATTAAAGCGGCTCGTAACTTTCACGCTTTTACTACTGCGACGCGAGCTAGCGATCCGCGGCCGGTTTGTCATTAAGGGGTGTGTGTGTGTGTGTGTGTGTGTGTGTGAGTGCACCTTGCTATATAGGGCCCCCCGAGGAAAGAAACACACAGCAGGATTGCGCGCGTGCAACGCGCAACGACGGATGTTACATTGAATAATTAAGACGATATTATTTCACGGCCGTAAACTGGCACACTGCGCGCGCGCGCGCGCCGATCATCTCTTCCGGGAACGCGCGGCCGCAGAAGTCCCGCGGCAGTGGTGGTAGTAGCGCAGGCTTCTTTCTCCACCCGCGGGCTGGCTTTATTTTTATAAGATTGCTTTATTGCGCGCGCGCGCGCACTCGTTATAGGGAAGCCTTCTCTACCTCTCCCTCTATGCCAATGTTTAATTTGATGCATCTCTTGGAAATTAGCCGCACCGTGCGAAGCTTTACGACGTCCCGGAATTTTTTCCCGCTCCTCTTCTCGCCGAGATTTAACGTGCCCGTATAATTTCACGATGAGATATGCGAATTTCCTCGAAGAGGGTTTGCTGAAAGTTTTCGGAAAATTTTGAGATTATGCGAGAATTATGTGTTTGTGGATTGCAGAGGTGTTGCCGCGCAAAATAATAACGGGCCATTCCCGTTCTTTGTATTGAGTTTTTGCTCTGCACTGTCTTCTTCCATGGAAAATAATTTAATTCCGCCCCCGCGACTCAGGTGGAGACAAACGCGTGTACGTGCATGCGTGCCCTGGTAGAAATTTGTCTATTATGAAATGGCCAAAAAGTCAGTAAATAAGTAGAAATAATGGTTAGTTAATGGGCATGTTGAAACGATTTTTCCCCTATTATTCGCCCATTTAATAGATTGGGCGGAAAATGCCATAACCTCAAAATATTTGATTTATGTTTGTTCATTAAGTTGACATTACATTATAGAACATCCAATCGAAACAGATAGCTTACGAAAATATAAACAATAACCACAGACTAAAAAAAACATTTATTCCCATCTCTCTACTATAATGGCCATTTTATAGCCTGAAAAGCGGGGCAAAAGTGGCGTCTGATTTCCTCTGCTACGTTATTCCCGCATAATGCGGGAATAAAGTATTTCTATTCCCGCATTATGCGGAAATAAAGTAAATTAGCGGGAATAAAGTAACATAGTCTTAATTTTTTACGTTTATGGTGACTTGGATTAAAACTAACAAAATTATAACACATAAATATAAAATAACTTTTCAAATCTATGAAGTGGCCACAGCGGTGATGGAAATAAAATACTATATATGTACTATTACAGCACTCCTTTCTTAGATATTAATTGAAAGCCACATTTTTCCATTTCCTAACTAAAAAAACTGACCAATAGTTTCTTTTTGCCTCCAATTTTAATATCTTTGAAATAGTTAAAAACAAGCTTGTGTAAATCTTTAAAGAAACTCTGTCTATTTTCAATCTATTAAATGGTTGAATAATGTGAGAAAAATCATTTCATCAGTAGATTGAAATATACACTGACAGAAAAACCCGGGGAAAAATTCCTATGTTGCTCTTGGAAGTTGCCCACAACTGCTTAAAATCGAAAAATTTACTATCTTTTATATGAAAAAGTCCAATGTCACAAGTAAAACTTCCTATGCCAGCATAGTAAAAATTAACACGTGGCTAATGGAACTTTATCTTTTGTACATTTTCCCAGGCTAGCATGGTAAAAATTGAGAGAGTTTTAGAATAAGAATTCACACGTTCAATCGTAAACAGCCCGCGAGTGCACGAAAAGTTGACCTCTTCAATGTCAAAATAGGAAAGATTCAGACAGATACATGTCAACAAACTCAATCCACCTTGGCAACATCGAGACAAAACACAAACGCTAAACGCAACAACTGAATGTGCCGTTCTAATCCAATATACTTGTTTTTATTTATTTTTTTTTTATTTTTTATGATGAGACAATTTTTAAAATAATTGTTTATTTGTAATATTTTTAAGGAAGGTTGTGAAAAACTATTATATCGAAAATACAAATTCATTAATAAATAAATGAGCTTGTTTAATTTAAGGTATTGGTAATATTTATAAAATGTTAAACAATATTCTTAATATATAACATTTGTAATAAATTACGCTAAAATAGAGAATAGCATTATTCGAGTTAAAGCATAATTTGTTATAAAATTAGCGCGCATATCTTACGTTTGGGGATATACAAGTTCCAAAATTTTGTAGGACATATGTCTTTATAGGTAAGTGGTTAGCGCTCCCGACTACCGTGCCAAGGGTTCCAGGTTCGAGTCTCGATGTCGTCAAAAATTTTTAATTTATTTAATAAATTTTCTTTAATCATGTTTAATTCAAAAATAACTTCTGTATTGTCTAAATATAATAATTATGTGTCTGATACTCGCTCCTCCCCCACTCCTAAAAAAAAAGATGAAATAATTTTTTTCGCTCTTTAAAATCAGTTATAAAAAAATTCCCATGTTAGACTTGGAATTTTTCCTACGTGTATTGCAAATTCTGCTAAAAATCCGACATATGGTCGAGTTACGATTCCAACATGGTAATTTTTACACGACAACATAAGAATTTTTACCAGATTTTTTCTGTCAGTGTACAAGAAAGGGCTAATTTTTTACTATTCGCGACTAAAGTTAGCTATTTATTAGGCAATAATGAAATCGGTTTCCACCAGGGTGCGTGAGTGTGTGTGTGCATACCAGTGTTACCGTAGAAGACTTAATATATACTAAAGCATACCAATACACTGGAAACGCGTTATTTCATCAACTTTTATCTCGCCTTTTTAAATTTCCAGGCAGACGTATAAAGGTGCAAAATTTGATTTTAAATTCTTGTTTTTCACGAACTAAATAATATTTCGTCCTCGCTACTCGTATTTCCTTTTGTTTAAACCTTTATTTCTATGCTTTGTAGATTGAGGTGCGCACAGATTATGTAAAAAAATTCAAAGATTTAT